>JAZGTJ010001222.1:21402-62258 GCA_036877575.1 Botia almorhae | reverse complement strand
ATATTTTCCTCCCCCAGAGAATAAAAGTACAAAAATAATGTCAATGAACAAACGGCATTACAATGTAGCTATGTTAAATTGCTTCATAGATATGACTTTTAACTAAGATAACCTTGCCTGTTTTGTGTAAGCTTATTCACTGTGATATCCCAACATTCACCCTAAGGCGCCTGCCATTTAAACCAGGTCAAAAGTTATTCAGTTGTCACGCACATAACAGGCATAATAACCAAACTTAGATGACCGCTCATAAACAGCCCGAATCTTTTTGCACACCTATACGATCCTATACGGTTTAATTTGTCATTCCAAAAAAAGAAGATATTTTAGGTGGTAAAAAAATCAAAAATAAATTATAAGAATGCTAAAAAATTAAATTGCCTTACTCGGCTAGTTTATTGTTTTAAACTACAATCAATAACGTTTTCTTAATAAACATTTAAACAGATTTAAAACATTTTCACAGAATAAAATGCAAAGAAACGACGAGAAAAGTAAATCGTGGGCCTTTCTGACTAGACTACATTTCTTTAAAAATATGTATCGCGGAAGCAACTTTGCAGAAGACAGCCTATTGATAGATTAACTTTACAATGAATAAAGTGTTGCGTTTATTTCGTGCAAACCCTTGTCTAATTCATCAAGGTTTATGTAATCTGGATTTATGGAACATTGAAACACGCAAACGCCATGCCTCAACTCAAAGCTTGTGGACATTGTTTCAACATACACAAATATCACAAATCATAAGACAAGTTACTTTAGTTGGCTTATTTATTTAATAGAGGAACCCTTAACTTAAAAAATACATTTTTAACAACATATTTTTTTTTTCCTTTACGTTTTGATCAGCAACGAAAAATAACAGTGCACTTTCTAACAAGTTAGATGTAAGTGAAAACAAGCCTTACAATGTAAAACGGCTAGCTGCCCGTTTTAAGGCCCTTAAATGTGTTTCCGCAGCTTGATTCTGAACTGCATGTAAACTCAGTGCTGAATTTCTGTGATTGTTAACCAGCTGTTGTCTAGAGATGGATGTGTCGAGGCTCTTTCTCTGTAATGTAAAAGAAGCTGACAGTTTCGTCCTCTCATTCATATGCGATTGACCTTTCTATGACTTCAGTGGTCTGGTTGGGGTGAACATGTTGAAATGAGGGTATGATAAGAAAAAATACATTTAAACTTAAAACCAGAATGCAAATTGACAAGAGCGCGCCAGTCTGTGGAGTGTGACTGTTATTTTGTATTGAGATGGATGATTATTTTCAAAGAATTTATCATTGCTTTGTAAAGAAATTAGTCGCAGAGCAAAGACGAATCGTTTTTTTCTAGCTTTGCTGGGTCAGGGAGCATGCAGAACAACATACTTTATTTTACTGTAATATACAGTCTTATATTAATTGAGCGACCACTAATGCTGCATGATAGCTGCATGTTAAAGATTAAGCAAAACTTCAAAAAACAATAATGTACGATTTTAGTCTTCCCTGCACAATATTTTAATAGCAAAAGACGTTTGCGTGTTAGATAAGTTTATAAAAGAAACATTGGTGACATTTTACAATATATAGTTCATGTTACAATGCAATTACTTTATAATTAAAAAGTAATGCAGGTGAACAACATGTACTAACTTTTTAAATAATTGAATTTTGTAAATACACTGTGTAATATTATTACAATTGTAATCTGCCTGATTATATGTACATTGACACTTTACTATAAAGTGATATTGAATCTTGACAGAAATTATATTGTAGGAGACAGGAGCTTAGAAGTCTGGTGAATCTGACCAAATGGTCATTAAATACAACCCCCTTGTACACGCAATACTGTTTTCTCTTAACGGTCTGCCCCACAGCTTGGATTCACACTGCTAAAGAAAGAGCCGTCAACTAATATGAGTCATAAGGGTTTTTTTGACCCCTCCAGCATTAGTTGCAGACACCATGACACCCTATTAAGTTTGGACTACAGAAGATTTGTGGAGGCGCTGACATTGTCTATGTTGTCGTGTTCCCTTGACACATTGCTAAATGGGGTCATTCCAATTAGTTGTTTGGGACAGAGCTGGACTTCAGCAGGGATATTCACACCCTGCCGGGGTGTCCAGGGATTCAAAACAATAGACGGTCCATAAAAACAATACATTTAATAAAGAGATGTACACAATCATCTAGGAAGGAAATATCATCTAGGAAGGAAAAAAACAAACAAACAGAAACAAGTACACTGAGAAAACTACAGGTATGTAAGCTGTAGAAATACTAAATTTTTAATGTATAAATTTAAATATTCATATAAAACTTTGAAAAAATCAGCAGCCTGCTTCATTGCAATACAAACATTGTTTTTTGTATAACAATTATTTCGTTATCTGTGGTGAGGATCAGAAAAATCTTTTTTATGGGAAATGTTATTGTGTGGGTTTGTATTTTATTTACTTCTCTCAAATAATAGCAGCTTGTGGACACCTGCTCTTTTAATTGCATATTATCAGTATAATAAATGTTAAATCTGGAGGTGAGGCAATACATTGTAACACTCAAATGGAGAGTCAGAAGGTTGTTCATAAAGAAGGCATTTGTAAACTTAATGCACCTATAAAATAGCTTTATATTGAGTCATTTTGCATTTCATGGGCAAAGATCTGATTTAGACATCAAATCTACCTAAATTCAAAACTAAAGGGTACTAATAACACATAATCCAAGAAAACACCATCTGAGCACTAACAGTTTTTATTTAAAGATTTAAAAATGTCCTTCTGAAGAGTGTATGTTGAAAACCGTATACATTTCAAGAACCCTGTGAAATTTCCAGGCTCTTGATTAAATCAGAATACATAGAACTAATTAAAACATGCTGTAGAATCCTCACCAATTAACATAATCATTGACCTCATTAATATTGTGCATTGAACCAGAGATGGAAAGTTTGGGCTTTTTGTAATTAGATACAAAGATATGTTTCAATCTCAGAAACATTTGTTCTGAACATCAAACACACCTTGCCATCAAGATAACAGAGAGAAGTTTTTTATGGAGGGAAATGCTTGCAGGTTGAAGTTGTTGACATGCTCTTCACAAACAGCTGAGGTTATCTAATAGTACCTGATGAACATTAGAGGTCACAAATGAAGTGTGCAGCCCTCTGTTGGCATGACCCAGAGGTGACTGGAATATAATAGTGCAGTACAGGTTTGTTGCTACAGTACAGGTTTGTTGACATGCTAAGTGATAGTGATCAAATACATATAATATAATTCCATATGCTAATAGTTAGCCCTTCGGGTTGATGTCCTTTACGTATATTATATGTTGATGTCCTTAACATATATTATATGTTGTGGAAAATTGCAATATAGTTCTACTGTGTTAATTAGCATTAAGCGGTTAACAGCCAAACATGTATCAAATCAGTTAAAAAAATCAGTTCATTCACAAACTTGCAATGTTGAAGGGCCTTCACATTTCTGTTATTTCTGTGGTTAACATATCACAGTAAAAACTAAAATGCTTTAAACTCTTAAAAATAAATTTTCTTTTTGGCACCTTATATTAAAGTTACTACGCACTTGTTCTGTAAACAAAACTCATAAGGAAAGTAAAAAAAAAACTTTCTAGCCTAATCATTTTGACAAGGCTTTGTGTTCTTTTGATGTTTCAATGTTCATTAACCATTGTCTTTTAAAACGTTTTTGTTTATATTGGCAAATTGTGAAGCTGCAACTGCCATAAAGACATTCCTCAGTTTGGCTCATAATTCCCAAGAGTTAAATGTATTTTTCCATCTTTCCACTGCATGTTTTCCTCATGCTTCATACTTTTTCTAGAGATAGCCAACAAGCTGGATAGAGATGTTTTATTTCCAATTGCTGCTTAGCGCAACATCCTCCCATAATTCGCCATAACACAAGCTGAAATTTTACAATGTATACATGTGTTGAAGTGTGGCTTGTGTGTGGAACTTGTGTGCCACATTAATGATAGTAAAATATTAGCATGACTGAACAACTGCCTCTGCTTGTTAATGCACTTATTTCTGGTACTACATGCATATTGCTCATTGAAATCCACATACTAACATTACAATTTATATAAACATGTAAATTTCATGTTCCCTACTATAAAATAAAATCCTACAGATGAGTAATTTTAAGAAGTTATGTAGATAAAATTACTAAATAGAAAAACACGCATGAAACCAGGAAAGGCGCAAGTGTATCCTAAAAGAAAGATGATCCTTCATGCCAAATGTAGTACAGTTGTGCAGATAACACCATTTGTGTGAGCAGACCGGGGTTCAGTCGTTTCGAGTCAGCTACCTTCTCATGATTGATAATTATCAGCCCAAAACCTCGGCTTGGACCAGGTGCTTGCCATTTATTACATTTCTTTTTGCTCTAATTAATCACTAATTGATTTTAGCACCTGCATTGGCAAACAGATTTTTTGTATCTCGAGAAAGCACCATTTCACACCAGTAACTACAAACATGCTTGTTATTCCTGTGTTCACCTGACTACTAAGTGATTATTATTAAGTTTGTATATTTGCTGCACAATAGGTTCATCTACATTACACTATTTATACTACAAAAACACTATTCACAGGCCTAATAACACAAGCTCTTATGCCTATTATTGATATTTTTTAGAGAGAAACAACACACAAGGGTGTGTGGGTCATCTTTATCACAAAAAAGGTCTAATGGGGGTCTCCACTAAACATCTGTGAAACCTTACCAACATCTGTCTTCAAGACAAATTTGTCCTTCATGCCTGAAAGCAGGATTCACTGTTCAACTTCACGTCCATCATTACTTTCTCTCTGACAACTCAAGATTTCATTTTGCATCTAAGGAAGCCATGAGGTGTGTCCAAAACCAGGCCAACCATATGTATATTTTCAAAATCTTATTTTTTTACACATTTTATTCTCTGTAACTTGGGAACATACTCATGATAAGCTCTAGACTTTGGCAGCTACAAGGTCTAGGACTCTTTCCAACAGGCTGCTGAGAAAGCCAAGCTTCCTTTCATAACAGTGAAGGACGGCTCGGTCATGTGACAACACTTGTTGGTCTTGTTGGATCATTTTATTTTGGATTGTGCTTCACTAGGGAGAAAATGCACTGACTGAACGTGAAGTGAAGTGGTGTGCTGGCCAAGTATGGTGACCCATACGTGAAATTTATCCTCTGCATTTAACCATCCAGTTTGTGCACACACATTGGAGTACTGAGTTGTGAACCGTAACCGTAAACATATCCCTGGAGCAGTGAGCAGCACTGCGGCCACTAACTCTGACGTCAAAATTCTGACATACCAGCTGACATAAAGCTTGATAACTTGTGATGTCTTGTTTTCATTAATTAGTTTGGTTCATTTTGTATGATGATTGTTGTTTTGCTGATTGTTATTTTGTTTATTCAAACTTAACAAGAACTGTTGACATGAGTAAAACCCATTTTATTACCATGATCTGATGTATTTCTGAGCAAAACAAAAAAGGAAAATGCAGAATCACAAAAACTGGCTATTACATATTAAAATGGAGCCAGGTGGTTGAAGGCCATGACATCATTTAAATAACACACACCAATGAGTCATTCACCATTAAACCATCAATTGTTAAGTTGGATGAGAGGGGATACAAAAACAAAAGATCTTGATGATGTCAGCCAAAAAGCAAAGTCATTTCAGAGGTGGGGTGAGTTTTTGATTAATGATTGCAAAGACTTGTTTTATTATTTAAAATTCTTTTTTGCTTCAGAAAAACACAAAAGAAGATGTGCTATAAGGTTGGTAACCAAACATGAAATCCATTGCATAGACACAAAACCACTAAGACATTTCTGAAAATATTTTCTGTTTTGTTCCACAGAAGAAAATTTAGGCTTGAAATGATAAGACAAGTAAATAATGAAAAAAAAAATTTTTGCACGAATTATCCAATCAAGTTATGTCAGTAGTAAGTTAGTAAGGAAATATAGAGGCCTTTTGGCCCACATGGAGGTTAGTAATTAGTGAAACAGACCTTTGGCCTGGAAATTCTGCAAGCATAGCAGACTACAGTAAGAACAAAAGGGAAGTTTATGTACAGGATACAATCTTATTGCTACATACCTTATTACAAATAGAAGAAATGAGAATACACAATAGAGATGAGTACACGATAAAGGGCTTAAACAACAAAAAGAAATAAAAACAATCATGATTTTTCATGTAGCCGTAATTTATTGTAACTGACAGTATTCATTACAGCTTGTGTTAGTTATCCTCTTACTGAACCTCACGTCTGCATGTAACTGCACTGTTATTTAATTTACCCTGGGCTTGCGCTGCTAATATACTTATGGAGTAAAAGCTCTCACAGGGTCACCCTCCTTTCCTTAGCAAGGAATTCCAGGCTAAACTTAGCTTCTAATTAGTGAAATCTACACTAAGAGGTTACAAGAGTGTAAACATTGTTTGATGTAAAAAGGTATGGGGGACACCAGGCTTGTTCGGTTGCTGTGCTCTGCTGCACAGTAGTGAAACTGTCTGTGCCAACAGGGCATTTCTCAGTTACATGCTATGATGTCACTACCCCATAAATAATGTTACTTAATACCATTTAGTGGCTTTACATAAACTGTAGACCAGATGAATTTGAACTACATGTTATTTCACAAAGAGATGAAGGAACAACAGATAACTGACTCTTATCAATACAGATTTTCATTACTGTTTTTTTTTTACAGATGGTGATTTAACACATTCCTGCTAAATGTTGGGGGCGTTTTCTTTGGACAATGTATAAAAAATGTGATAATTATGTAAAGATAAGCATTGCATGCTTTAGAACTTGTGCAGTTAATCTCGAACATTGGTGCATTACAAAGACATTCTTTAGGTGAGAAGCTCAGCTCTCTAAATCAAATAACGATGATGGTGATCGTACTCTGGCCAGCAGACGGAAACCCTGTGGAGATTTGTGCGGGAATGAAATTATGCAGGACTCCCTATGTTAAACTATCTACATTTTTATATCTTTATACAATTACATCAGCCCATTGACATGCAATTTGGGCTCATTTTATCAAGCTACAATTTGATTTGGGTTGTTAAACATATAAGAGTATGAGAGATGCTGTATCATTTTTAATGAGAGTTGATTATTGCAACAGTAGAGTTACACATTTATGAGTTATTAGCATTTTATGAGTTTCATTACATTGTAGAAGTAATGTGATTAAATATTATACTGACATTATTATTAAAAGCATTACATAAAAAATTTAATCTCTCAGCTGTATTTTAAACCCCTTCTGAAATGTGCCAGGATATTTGATCATCAATCATTATTATTTGTTCAGTGATACACTGCCAGTCAAATGTTTGAACATGCTAATTATTTGTTATTGTTAATACTTTATGATTATTATAATGTGGTAATAATCATTAAAATTAAATTATGTAGTTACCGAAATGTAGTTGTTAAATCAAAACAAATGTTACGTTTGAGCTTCTTCACTCTTTGTCCACTTTACAGCTCTGCACATTCTGGGTGTCACACCATGAGGTGCATTCTGGAATGTTTTTAAAATAGTATTGAGGAAGTTTCCATGTATACTGGACATTTGTTGTATGCTGTATTTCTCTAACTGTGTGTTGGAGAAATATCATTTCAATCCATTAGAAACCAATAAAGAATCAAACTAATACATTAGTTGTTACTTTGAAAAAAGAAATTATTTTGTAGACACAATTTATATTTGCTTACAAAATAAGTTAAAGCATTCAAGCATAGGGCTTTACATAAAAACATTTGTATTTTCATGAATAACCTATGGCCAAATTTCTGACTGCAAGTGTACTACATATATAAACAGTGGTTCAAATATGTATTATTATGATCATTTTTAATCATATCACTTTGTTTTGTTTTAATGAACAAAATATGTACCGCTTTAAATGTGTTCATGTAAATTGCTGATGTCATTAGCTTATATTGTAATGGAATATGCGAGACTTAATGAATGATGTGTGATGAAAATAGACCTTGGGTTACAGGTCTGAGGTCTACTGGCTTCTGGTGTGATCTTTTCCATAGTAATATCTAAAGCTGAATGGTGTGTTGACATCATTGAAGTGAATGCTGGCACACATGCTGTAATAACATGGCCAGAGAGGAGCACCTGTGGTGAGGAAGGGTATCTACTGTTATATGACTGGGCGGCTTTTATCCCTATTTCTACTACAGGCCAAAGTCAATTTATATCCCCAGTGTGTTCTCCCACTGATCCGTGAACATGTCATTGATAATCCAGCTTCAATCATGACATATCACTGTGTTTTTTTAATAATACATTACACTTTATGGCCTTGCCAAAGTAGTAATTATCTCCCATAGCTAATTACGCTTGAGTAATTAATGCACATCTGTAAACATTTCAAGCAATTATAAATTACTCTGTCACGTTTACCAGTAAAATTTTACATGAATTACTCATCAACAACATGAACATCTCCTACTAGCACAGAAACACACACATGGTGTAGAGATCTTGGCAGTGTGGCAGCAATCTGCCGCCCCAGTTTACCAGAGTACCCTCATTAAACCAGGATCCATGCCCCCTGTCCCTCTGCCACCTGGGCTCTCACCATTTAGAGAGAGCAAGAGACGAGTTGCGTTCTCCGTTATGTTCTCTCTTACTGCAACGGCAAATAATAGAGGTACTGTCTCACTTTTTAAAGATTTACAAGCCTTTTCCCAGCCCTAAGTAATAAGGCGCTTCATGTGAGAAGGGTTATGTGGTTTTTAGGGTCAGCAAAGAGAGTTATTTATGTCCCTCCCTGTCATATTCTTAGAAAGACGACAGGGGCAGCAAGGGTCTAAATTAAGTATGGCATGTCTAGAGTACTATACAAAGCCTAGTATAAACCCCTTAACACCACTATCACCCGAAAAATTAATCCATTAATATCTAGAGTCTTCTGCCAAGGTAATAAATTATAAAACAGTAATTTCCTTCTAGTAATACCTGACTGAATCTTTTAAACTGGATTCCTTTAATAAATCAAGCCCATTTGTAGTCTGATTTACATAATAACTTTTATGAGCCTGTTGTTCTTTCATGAATCTGTCCATTGACTTACAAATCAATCTCAACCCGTTAAAAAGCTCACTTACTCATCGGTGATTTAGAATTAATCCCTAATATTAATTCATATTCTATAATAATCATAATTCACATTACCTTAATTACTATTAGCATTTAACATTGACCAGTGTAATTACTGATAGGTTGTTTATATCAGAATGTGTAGTTAAGTTTCTTATTTGGAATTTTGTTTGGAAGCATTGTTTTGTTTAGCAAAAAGGTTAAGTAAAAAGATAATTAATGATATTGTTGGAATCACTAAGTGGAATGGCAGAATGGTTAAATTCCTTATTCTGATCCAAACTGCCTAATCATGCCCCTTTACTCAGCAAACAAGTCTCTAGATTTACACCAGATTATATTACATTCCATCTTATGTGCACCCCTGCCAAAAGATCACACTCCTCCACCTCTTTATCCTTCTCTGATTGGCTCGTTTCCACACTCATTAGCATATTCTATTATCTTCACTAGTCTCTGGTTCCTGCCATTCTAATTATTATAATAAACAACATGCTTTATGACTTTCAAGTTACTGGACGAGCTTCAGGTTTTTTATCAAGGTCCTCAGTCACATGTGGGCTGGAGTATTTTTTTACAAGGGCATCTGGTCCTGGCTGTTCCAATGGGAGAGAGAGAACAGGAGGGATGCAGAGAAAAAAACCTGGATGTATCCACCTAGAATTTGTTGAATCAAATTCCTGCACCTGGATATAATTGTTATGCTGCTGTGCTGGGACTTTCTGCAGTTACAACAGGAGCACATTTGTGAAACAAAATCTGGCCTCCAATTGTGAGATACAACTTTACCTGCTCTCACACTTTTCCTAGGAATAAAAAAGTTTTCTTGGCAAGGTAGATTTGGCTTTGACATAGAGGAATGTATTTTAGATCTGAATGGAAGGCAAATAATAATGCATTAAATTGCAGGCAGAATAATAAAGGTATTTCATGAGTTTTTATGCCTTGAGATGCAGTATGCTTTGAATAAGTATTACACTCTCTGTGCAGCTTGAATTCATTCTTTACAAATGCCTGTGTGATGTCGTGGCCAACTGTAACAAATGTGATTTATTGCTTTTATATAATAGTGTCAACAGTAACACAATAAAAGATATCAATGTTCCAAAACCATTTAAACCATTTGATTTTTAACTGAACAGTTCCAATAATATACTGGGAGTGTTACTCTCTGCCTGGCTGGGATAAAATCCTCTTGAATCCTGCCTCTGATCATGAGATTTCTGGGATCAAGCGGGAATCTCAGCCACATTTGTATTCACACATCCTAAACACGTTAAGCTGACACAGGCATGGAATCACTTTGATACAGCATGTGTGCAGTCTTCCGATGCCTGGTCCTCTGGGTAACAACCCTATGTATAGAAAACAGAATTATACGCTCTTAACTAAATAACACAGTTTACCACGCTGACATGGAAAACAGATTAGAGCCCGAGGGAGTCCAGGGAATATCCACCAACCAGGATGAATATACAAATCAACACAATGCCCCTGAATTGTACACACACAAAATAATATTTTATTTCTCTACTCTTGCTCATATGGGTTTATTAGTCACCGTGGAAATTATCACACTGTAGTTGTGAGGTTTTCAAACATGTAATCTCTAATTGTTTTATAATTACCCTTATTGTTTTCTCTGAGTATGGAAAATTGCATACAGGAGAGATGAATTTATGATAGGGTATTGCGTTGACAGAAAGACTGGTCTCGTGGCCACATGCTGAAGCAGTGATAGGGGGTCAAAGATGTTGTATGTGCCATCAGGGGTCGAGTGACTGGGGGGTGTTGTAGGCTTTGGCAGGGGCTGCCGCAAGCAGGGGGTTTTGCTTCAATGAGTGCATAGTATTAGACCTCTAGGGAAGCCACGCAGCGGGGGTTGGATTAGCCCCTAGTTTACTATAGCATGTGCTTCTCAGTGCATGGCAAACTTGCTCTCGCTTTTCTACCCCCTTATTAGAGACCTCCTGGGATTGTCATTTCCAACCCCATTTTCTTTTACCCATTTGCTTCGCACACTTGTCCTATTAAACGTCACTCACCTGCGATTTACATAATTAAGTCAAGTTCAGCTTGCTGAACTAAGGAGCAAATTCTTATTGAACGTGTGAAATGCTTCCCAGGTGCATTGGTGATATTTTTCCATGCATCCCTAACATGAATAGGTGAAGGGTAAACGATTTCTATTTTTGTGCTGCTTTATTTAATTTTCTTTCCTTTTGGTAAAAAAAAGGAATAGCATATAACAAAATATTTATTTACTAAAAGCACATTCTTAGTGTTAACAATTGCATGGCAAAAAATGTAGCTTGCTCCGCCTCTAAAACAACTTCCCTTATTAGATGACATGAAGTCCTCTTTAGTGTTCAAATCCATCACCTGCTTTATATAGACAACTTCTTCATTTATGATGTCCCATTGTGTTCTTGTTGATTACTCAAGAACACTCAAGAAAATATATCAGATTACGAAAGTAAAATATTTAAATATTGACCTTAAAATAACAATTACTGTTGTTACTTTGCTAACACAAGAGCACAGGCATGTTAATTGGAATTGGATTGCAATGCACTGGCCAAGCATTTGGTAGGGCCCATACAGCAATCTAATCTAACCATGAAGTCAGCCTGGGATTACATGAAAAGACACTCAGAAGACAGAAGATGCTTCAGGTAGGTTGTTCCAAGCTTCTTCTAATGTACTAAGGATCTCTCTGTTTTTTTTCTCTCTGTCTTCATGTAATCCCAAACTAATCTGCATCATGCATTTCCCCCAGCACACTAAAGCAAAATATACAAATAAAGTATTTTTGGGGAACTTTTGCATTTACATTTACATAAAGCAGACGCTTTTATCCAAAGCGACTTACAAGGTGAGAAAAACAATAAAGCGAAAATCATAAGGAGGCACAAACATTGTTACACTTTCACCAAGATTCCAACATTTTGTTGCTTGATAGAGGCTATACCTGTAGGGAGAGATGAGAAAGGGTTAGTAGGGTGTTTTATTAATTCTTTTTTATATAAAATTATTCATACTTGTGTCAGGTATTCATAAAAGAGGAAGTTTGTTTAGCTTTGCATAGTACTATACACTATAAACAGCTATGTTAACCAGCATTTAGCGCTGTATTTATCGACCATTGCTCACTGTAGGTCCACAGAGGGTTCAGAAGGCCACGGAATATAAAGAGCAAATACTGTCTTTAAGTCTTTAAAGTGCTGGAAACCAATAAGCAACCCACCGTAGTTTACCACGCTCCACATCTGTGCACCTGGTGGTTGCCTGGGGACTGTCTGCTACTGTCTTTAGGCAAGACAAGGAGAGATTGGTACTCTTCTATTGGTTGTCCTTATGGCATTGCTGGGCTAAACAGCTGACAGGTGTTCTCCAGAACACTTTCCTTGTTTTCCAGCCAGCTTGTACATCTACCCCAATGTTGCAGGCATCCCTCTGATATATGCATCATGGTTATTTCTGCCATGAAGTTAATGCGAGAGCTTGTTTATTGCTCGATGGTTTTTACAAGGCCTGAGTGGGTATAAAACAGCAAGCCATTTGTAGAACGGGGTGGCTGTACAGTAGCAAGCTTAACTGACGTCTCTTTATACTCTGGATGTTTGTTGGCAGTGTTCACACTGACATCAGACTATTTAGCAGTTCACATTGAGCTTTCACCACCATAAGTGACATAGCACCATAAGTGCTACTTGGTGGTCTGTCCCATTTAAGGATTCACTATCACACGACATGTCCTAACATGCCTATTTCCACCCAACTGGGTTGGGCTTACATAGTTAAAAAGTTTAAAGCTAAATGTCACCACAAAATCAAAATATCCTTTTTAATGGAATATTGCAATGTTTATTATAAATTATTTATCTGTGCATGTCATTATTTTTTTTAATTCATATGCCAACATAACCACTCTGTGAAAACTCTGTGAGTGTCTCTTAATGATGTATGTCCAATGGCCTGGCAGTCTCTACCCCTCCAACTTCCAATGAGCCAATCAATTCCTACAGAATGAAATTAAGAATGAATTATTCCTGTCCTGTTCTATATTTTTTCTCATTCCAGAAGCCGCTTCACTCTGATATACATCACCATGGGGAAGAAAAGACAGGCACAACATCCATTTCATGGTGACTTTAATCGGATGTTTGACTGTTCTGTAAATAAGAAAACGTAATTGTAAAATGTGTAATTACAGACAGCATGAAATGACATTTGCAAACTATTTAATGTTCGTAATCATTTACGTGAACTGGAATTTTCAATAAAAAAAAGGCGTGAGACAGCACTTAATTTGTTTAATTAGAAATTGATTGGATAGTGAAAAGTGGGCTGGTGTTTTGTAACACTATGGCACTATGTGATTGGTTGGGAGAGGTTTGAAAAATTATAGGGATAAGGAACCTAATTATTTGTCTTTGAAATAACATCCACTGGTTAATCAATCTCAATAAGACCAGAAATTATTAAATACAATAAACTTTGATTTCATGTTGATTTTAAAATTACACAGTACTCTTGTAAAGCTAAGAGCTGTACCATCGGACATAAACCCCCGCAGAAATACCAAATCTGACCTAAGGCCTAAGAATCACACCTACAGATGCGGGTTTGAGCCCATGCAAATCAAAGACATGACCCTCACAGGTGGAGCAATAAATACGCTACAAGACCACATGCACCACCTCCTTCTGTTGTGATGAGGGCCGGGTCCCTGAGACCGCCGCTCAGGGCGCCCCGCTAGCAACTTCAGTTTGATTTGTCGATTGGGGAGGTGGGAGAGGGGTGTCAAGGGGCAGAGAGAAGGTTATTGCCCTAATGGGGGGTGAGACAATAGGCCATCACTAATCAAGGTTGCCATGAGGTTAATTGTAATGCAGGTGGCACTTGTATAAGGGGGTGAAGAAAAAACAGTTGACTGCTTTACTGCTCTTTCCATTGTGTTTTAACATCAGCCCCCCAGGCCAGGATTTGCTTTAGTTTCTTACTCTCTTTCCTCAGTGTCCCCTTCACCTTTTAATCTCTTATTATCTACCAATTCTCATTCGGGTCTCTGTGGGTTAAAGAAAACCTTTCACCAAATTTAAAAAGGAAATGTAAATATTGAGTCTGTCCTGCCCTGCACTGGCTGTTGTGATGCGTAGGACATCCATTGATGAGCTCATTGCTCCTTCATACTGCATTTTACATTCGCTGGAAGTGTCCTTTTGTATCATTGTTATTTGTTTAAATTGACAGCAACAGCAGAATTAGTGTGTCTTTGTAAGCTCAGGCAAGAGCATCTCCAAACAGAAACTCCCGGTGAATAGAAGATGCTACAGCTTCCTTCAGATGTTTACATTAGCTTTGTTGGGTCACATTGTTTGTCGCTGCTTAGCATCCACTTAGATTGTCATTTACATCCGCCTCTGTTGGTTTTAAGGGCTTAAGGTGCATAAAATGTTTGTGGATAGAGAAATACCTACAGTTTTTTACATCACAAATGTATGGTTAAAAGTGTGGTGTAGGGTTTTATAAAGTGTTCTTTGAAATTCTGAGAGCTTAAGTTTATTTAAACTTAATCAGTATTTTAAGTTGAGAAGCTAGAAAACTCTTGAAAGGGAAAATTCTTGAAAAAGAAAAAAACTACTAATTAAATTTAAAACCTGCACATAGAAGTCCAACGCTGTTGTAAGTGTTGCCCCCCGACCTTTCAGAAACCAGAAGGAGGAGCATAGCAGGAGCATAGGCCCGAAAGACAAACATGACTGTGTCTGCAAACCTGCTCAAGCAAATGTTCTTTGTTTATTCAGTTGATGATTAGACAGTGGCCAGTGCACGTCAGTCCTGGGCTGTCTTTTATACTGGAGATAACGTAAGAGAAATACATGAGATTGCTTGTCGCTTGAGTGACAGTAGCAAAGATGGGGGTACGAAAAAGTGGCATTCTGTTTCTGCCAAGTTCACTTCCTGTCAAGCGAGCAGGACATTTTACATTCAATGTACTAATGCATCTTTTAAAAAATGCGCTAGAAGACACATTCTCAACACAAAAAAAGAGTGGAAAATGAGGTGGGAGTGAAAAAGTATGTCACAATAGTTTGCTTTTTTACAAAAGTAGAAGTTCCTTGTGTTAATGAAATCAATAGAGTCTTTGGGGAGAGTCCTACGGTTTGCAAATGCACTTGTAGTGACCACTTGAGTGAGCTGCATTACCCAGAACTCTGTCCTAGTGACCCAAACCTCTCACTCGTTCAGTCCTTTTCTACATTGTAAAAGCCACGTAATTCAATAAGGAGGAAAAAAATGAAAGAGCAAAATTAAAACTGTATGTTAATGTAAATGCCATATGCAGAAGAGTGTTCTGAAGCTGTTATATTTAAAAACTACAATAATGATTTCTCAGTTGAAAATAAAACGTTCAGAAACTTTCTTAGGCAAGCTCGACCAATCACCTTTATATTGTGGGTTATGATAGGCAGTGAAGGCTACATCTATGCTCCCTTCAGAAATGGATCAGATGAAGCTATGTCAGGAGACAGGGAGTGAAGCAAACATTTGATTCCCGGGCATCCTTATAAGTAATATACAGGTCAGCAAATGTATATTGATTGTACATGCACTATCAATTGCTACAGATTGGACTAAGCGTTCATTAAGAATTTGAACAACACTACAAAATGGCTGACATATGTAGTGCCCAATATAGTGGACAGGGACCAGTTCAGACACTTCTCTGGTCAGAGAGAGCGTACAGGCATCCACTGTGAGTGCTGTGGGGATAATCGCTGGTTTACTACTAAGCGTTTTGATCTTTTATGACTGCCATAACATTTTACATGTAAAAATATGCATTTTCCCATCTTTAGCTTTATTTTAATCCAAGAGTTTTAAACTTACACCATTCAAATAGTATTAACACAGCGATTATGCGCTTGGCTTCTGTAAAGTTACAACATGACAAACAGCTGTCACCTCGTTTGCCTGGCCAAAACCTGGAAGTGTGACTGAGCCTGATAAATCAGGGCGATTTTATCCATCA
Organism: Botia almorhae; assembly: GCA_036877575.1. NCBI lineage: Eukaryota > Metazoa > Chordata > Actinopteri > Cypriniformes > Botiidae > Botia > Botia almorhae. The sequence goes on along the minus strand of JAZGTJ010001222.1, from coordinate 46,048 downwards.
CGTCACATTTACTTTATTTAAGTGGATATGTGACAGAGAATGCTACAAGCAGAACCAGCTAACTGATTAAGGCACCCTCATTACCTGTGCCTTAGAGACATCTGTGACTTCCTCTCATATCCCCTCTCAAGACAGCATGGGCAGGAAATCTGTCTCCTTCTCGACTTCTTAAATGGCTTTGAAATCAACACGCGTCAGCCTGTGAACCACTTTAAAAAGTGGCATGACTTTTCTACCTGAATGTAATATTTTGTGGTAGTTGCGGTTGTGGGGATTGGATTGTCAAATTGATATAAATAAAAATACTTACCCAAAAATGAAAATTTTATCATCATGTACTCACCCTCATGTCATTCTGAACTGGTATTATGTCCTTTCGTCTGTATAAAAGTAAAGCTCCTAAATAATGAAAAAGCAATATAAAACTATTTGTGCACTATATTCAGAGTCTTCTAAAGCCATACAATAATATGTGTGGGGAGCATATTAAAATCTAAATTGTTATTTACTAATAATCTTTCACTCCCCTCCAAAACAGACTACAAAAGTCGCATCAACTACAAAAATATAATGGCAACTCCATTGACAGAAACTTGTTATTAACAGTCATGTGTGCCATGATAAAACACTATTGACATCCATGGCACCATATTAGATTTGAGACCTACATTGAATGGAAATATTTGTATTGCATAAAAATTTATTTTTTATGCATGTTTTTTCCCTTTGGAGCTTGACCGCTCCAGTCCCCATTCTCTTTCATTATATGTATGACAATGGGTTAGACAGTACAAAAACAAGAAAAAGTAAGAAATTACCTTATGTTCCACAGAAAAAGTAACATGATGGCAGAATTGTCATTTTTAGGTCAACTGTCCCTTTAAATACCATCTCTGTTGATTCTTTTGACAGAGCACGAATGCAAGCAGTTGATTTGACTTTCATAATCACTCTCTCTAATCAATAAGAGGATTTGCTTTTCCTTGGCACTGGCTATTTTATTAATATTCATGGCAATCATTAGCATGAAGCTCCATTGGGAGCTAATGCACAGGGGCTCTAATGTAGTCACTTGATACAAGTATTGTTTCTAGGGAAACCAGCGTAATGAGTTGCTGTCAGGAGGGGTGAGATTATAAACTGATAACACCTTTGCTTAGTGCTCTTCATATTCATACACACACGCACACACACAAGATAGCACCTACAGCTGTGATGTGGAAATTAGATGTGTGAAATCCCTTTGCACATGAACTCTTTTACCCTATTTACATGCTAACCAACCACACTAGCTGGCTCGCAAGCCTCGTCAGCAGAAGAAATGACTGCTAATTGTGAACAAACCTTGGTATGACTACAGATTTAAGAGGACTTTCTACTTTTGTGAAGCTTTGAGGATGATAAATGAATGACTAAAGAAAAACTCAATAGCTCACTAGGTATACTCACAGAGATAGGAAGGGATGTAATATATAACATATAATTCTATAATTTGTGTTACATGTGATTATGTTACTACACTCTTGGAGTTTGCTATGAGAACCTGTCGACCTGTCAATGCATGTGTTTGGTATGTGGGTAAGGGACCAGACTTCACTAAAATACCAAGGTAGCCAGTCACACAGCTTCACATCTCTAGTCATGGTGTGTCACTAAGAACAGCCTCACATTTCTCCTGTCAGGGTAAGACACTTAAGAATATCTGTCAGTCTTTCATTATCTTTCCATTTGTGGAGAACAAGACCATTCTCATCCATGTTCCTACCCACTGAAGCTCACAAAAACCTATAACCCTACTCTTCAATTTCATTAAAGAGCCTGTTTATCTAATTATTCATGCACTATAAATCAAGTAGAATGAATCTATTTCGTGTTGCTTAATTGAAACCTTTATCTTCCACAGTCACATATTTGAACATGGTGGTGGAGCAAGCCCAGTGATAGATGGAGAACTTATCGCAAACAGTTTGAGTGAGTCAGGCCATGATTGATCAATGCCCTCTGGGAGACAGGAAGGCTGGATCTTGCTCTTAGAGCCTGAAGATTAAAGTCTTAACAAGTCCCCTGTCTTTCTAGTCTGCCTCTCTACCTCCTCCAAAGCCTGACCTTCTCCTGCATGCATTCGTGTGCTGTTGTCTTGCTGCTGGATTGGTGGCTTGAAAATTGTTTCAGTGTCTTTCATGAGCATCCACGTTCTCCATTTCAACTGTCAGTTGTTTTAAAATGCTCACAATTTATTATTGATCCCTATGGTGCGTTTTGTAATTCCTTTGGACATTTTTGTAAGGGTTTAGTAGTGGCCTTAGTGATGGCACAGTGCGATACTGTAAACCAACTTCAAAGGCTGCATTATTCTTCGCACCGACAACTGTAAAGAGCGCAGCGTCTTTGGATGGATAAAGAAACAAACGTTGGGCAGCTGGAGTGATTCTTTAGCCTCTCCTTCTAATTTCTCCTCTTTTGTCTGCAATACTGTTGAGGCTTGACTTCTTAAAGCGGGCAGCACGCAGGGAAACTGCTGTGGCGAACGTGTGTGTGTTTGCAAGGCAGCAGATGTAAGGGTGGATGTGCATGGGCTGAGAACAGCCAGAATCGCTCTCTCCACTCAGTTCCTCCACTGACCCCTCTATACGACTGCCAAAAGAATCACTGCGGGGAGCCGCAGCAAACAGACACACATTTCATAAGGGGGTGTCAACGGAGAAAGTTATGGAAGGGCATAAAAATATAGAACACACTGTGGTCTCACCTCTGAATAAGTATAAATGTAGAAAATCAAAGTGTCACTGTAAAAAGGAAGAGAAATTGCATTCTTATATCGTTGTCTTGTTTTACAATTAATATAAAAACATATTTACAACAAGATTTAGTGAATTTTAAATATAAAAGAAAATGAAAAAAAAAATCGACCACATTTAAAGCAACACTTTTAGTCACTTGTATTTTCTGGATGCCCTAATATGCAATTGTGCTTCCCAAATATTATTTATTAGAAGAATATTTGCAGATTTTTACTGGACAAGACAAAGACACTGATTAAGAATATTTATATTTTAAATAATATTTTTGCATTCTGTCTTTATACACTCTGTCAGTATATTTTAGCACTCTGTCATTATGTCTTTTATGTTTGTACATGCCTATGTTTCATCCAAGCTAGTAGAAAAAGAGATATTTTGCCAGGCATGACAGCCAACGTCTTCCTGAACATAAGACACAATCTATATTGTAATGGTTTTCTAATTCTTCAGGAAAAATTATCTTGGGAAAAGCCCCTCTCCCACAAGATATAAAAATAGCACAGTTCATGCCACTCTGTGTCAAAGTTAGAGCACTCAGTGGGGTGCAGACTTCAAAGCAAGAAGGGAATTCTCCAAAAACAACTGCTGGCAATTTTAAATCAACACACGCTTTGAGTTGCTGTTCCAAAATGCTTCTTTCTCCAATTTTCCATGATTCGTGTGCCAGTTAGTATTTGAGATATCTCAATCCTGTACTTTATTTTAAACTGATAAACAGACTGTTATGTATTGTCATAAAAGCGTGGTGGCCCCAGACAGCAATTCTTTGCTGAGAGAGAGAGAGAGAGAAAAAGAGACAGAGAAAGAGCCAGTAGAGGACCTGCCTATTTTGCTTAACAGTTGGTGGGAAATGAAAATGACCTGGTGGGGTTAAAGGCCAAAAAACATGTCAAGAATTTCCCATGATACATTTCAAGGGCGACCAGGACAGTGAAAAGAAGCCTCGCTTTCATTCGTGCCTCACAATCAGATGCATGTATTTCAACGTCCGTTTAATGAAAAAGGAGAAAAGACTTGAAGCAGATTACACTCCATCAATACAGACAGAAAGAGAAGCGGGTAATTGTGTGGTGGCTGATGGGTTTGGGCTGCAGTGCACTGTGGGTAAGCAGGGCTCTGAGTGGCCTCAGCAGGAAGCTGGCTGCTTTGGTGGGTCCTCAGGTGCTGTCACTCTCCCCTCCACCATATTAATTATGGGATAAGGACTCTAATCCTTTGCCTTTGAAGCACCAGGCTGTTTTTGAAGCTGGACTTGGAAACACACAAAAATAATGCTATATGACTGTTTAATTTAACTGTGTAACATAACTCTCATTCACTGTAAAAATATCTAGTTATCTAAAGATGTGATCTGCATTTGCCAACACTACAGTTAGTGTTAAATCAAAGTATTTCCTGTTGTATTTATTTACATTGACTCATTAAAATACAGTTACTATCCCTTTAACAAGAAAAACGATTCCTCACTTGTTCTGTTCAACAAACCACATTATCCCACTTTCAATTTGCAAAACTGTTATTTGTAATTTCATTGTTTTATAGTTCTGAAAGAGGTTCCCTTATTGGGGACTCACTGAACCTAAATATAAATAGATCCCAGGATTAGTATTCGCTGTTGTATGCTTTTAGCTCCAGGTATCATTACCAAGCAGTTCTGGCAAACAGCCTTAAATAAACTTCTAATTGTCTTGTACTGGTGTGTATTATATTAAAACTACACCAACAATGCTTTTTTAACCTTTCAATTAGAAAATGGTCTAGGAAAGATGAAAATCTCCCATATAGCAGACTAAAGCACATTTTGTTTTATTATTATTATTATTTTTTTTTTTTTACATAAGCATTCAATTCCATTATGTTACATTTAATAACATTTGTTGTGTTAAAGTCAACAGGAAATGGCAATCATAACCAGTTTACTTGTATATTCCTGAAACAAAATATTGACGAAGATATGGATGAAACTATGTGCATTGGGAAAATGTTTAGGGTCACTTTATTACTTTATTAATATTTCTTTCCACATTTTTACCACATTTTTAACCAGAATTTGCATAAATGTGTTTCTGGCATTTTATCACCCAGCTTCTTGGCATTACCCTGTTTTATTTACAAACAGCATAAAATAAGTTTCCATTTTTTATTATTTGGTGCAAGTCATGCATTAAAAAGAAAAGGATAAACTTTTTAGAATCATGATAAACATTTCACTGACAAATTGATAAAATGTAGGTTGAGACATAACCCCTTATCCATAAGGAATGTTCACATCTTAAAAATGGATAGTTCAATTCAGTACCAGAATGGAACCAGACATGAATGTGAGTTTGTCGTCAGCTGTGGAGGATTACAACACCCCCAACACTGGCAGCCATTAGTTGCAACTAAGTGGCCTTGATGACATCAGCCAAAAGCAAAGTCGTTGATAGGTGCTTATGTTTTGTTGAAGACGATAAAGACAGTTAAAGATTACTGTGAATCGTTCACAATAAGCCTATGATTGTGTTTTAAGACATTACATACTATAGGTTTCATTTTAATGTTAACCTTAAACAATGTGGTAGGATATTTTAGATAATTAAGCCATCGTTTTGTGACATTTTTAATAGATCTGTTCAAACACATTGAGTTGCATGTGAGATCTTGAGAAGAACTCCCCCTAAAATGCAGTGTCTTGCCAGTTTTCCCTGTACGAAATGGACACGTCTTAAGACCACATCAAATAGGAGTCCCTACTGTAGTGCTGGACAACACTGTCACTGGCCAGGCAAGCCAGAGCTGCCTGGTCAGTAAAAGGCTGTAGTGTGGAGGTTGAGGTAAAGAAGAGCTAAGTCTGGATGTATGTCCCACAGCTCCACATGAAGCCATAGAGAGAAAGAGACCTGCAGACTGACTGCAGCTTTTACGATTGTTGTTTCAGGTGGAGATCCTGGCTGAAGAAGCCATGGGTTCGAATACTGCCCTCTTGTGCTGGATTTTACACTGATTGTATTATGGCCTGGGAAAGGATGTTAACAACATGCAACAATTTACCATTTTGTGTTCCTCTTCATTCTGACCAAAATATGTATGCTTGTATATATGCTTGCTCAAAGCTACTGAAGTCATTAAATAATCCAAACCAGATGCTTGTTAAACTGGCTTGTTCTCCTAGTTAGCATCTTGCTATGTGGTTGGTAGTGTGTTCTAGGACACAAATATTTTTCAGCTTCTTAAAAGCTTCTTTTTATTAAAGACATTGCTTTTGTTTTATTGGGCTAACCACAGAGTAAAATACAGTATGTTCCTAAATAATGGTTTTCACATAAAAAAGTATACTTAACTTTTTTGTTTCTTTTCTCTTTTTTTTCTCCCCAGTATATTTTCAATTCTGTTTAAAATATGACCAGGTCTTCAGTTGATCAATAAGTCAAGTGTCTAAAACCCAAACACATTACATTATCACAGGCTTTCAGTTTCAATTAAACATTGTCAGTGTGATCTGGGCAACAATACAATCAATATAGCTGCCATAAACCGGCAAAGATCCTTTTGACTTTTAAAGAAAACAGAAGTCACATGGGCAGAAAGACACAGAGTGAAAAGAAAGGGAAAAAAATGACCTGACGCTTTCATGAGGCAAAGAAAAAAACAGGTGGAAGAGAAGAAATAATTGTTTGATCTGTCCTTTGCCTGTCGCTGCCCTAATCACTCAAGACTGATTCAGAAAATGCAGGCTTGAATGTCAGAGGGCCACCTGTGGAGAGCCAGTCCGTTTCCCCTGCTCCACGCACCCATAGCCTTGTAATCACCACTCTTTCTCTCTGCACAGACTTGGCACTCTCCAGCCGCCTTGATTGAGCACCTCAATCTAACAAGGTATCCACCAGTCTTGCCAGATGCTAGCGGACAATTGAAGATGCCCCTGATGATCTCAGAGCAGAGCCATTGCTGTTAGCGTTAAACTCTAACACATCAAAGTCCAAAAACACAGAAGCTTTTAAATGCATCTTTCACTTTTCTCGTTAGCTAACTACCAGGTGAAACAACAGCATCATCTGAAGGTGTTAATAATAGTATCTAATAATAAGACCTATTATACTTCCTCTTTAAAGCTCTACTAAGAGTGTGCATTGTTAATGTGTAAATGTGGGTGGCATATGTTAAAAGAAAATGTATATTCTGTCATAATTTACTTTTTTTCATAATTTACTTTTCTAATATCTGTTGAGTGGATCAAACACAATGGCAGTACAATATGACTCACTTTAATGTTAAATAAAGTACCAAAAAGCATTAGCAGGAAAGTATCTCATTTTTCAAATATTTTCATTTTTTTAAATCAGTTTCGGTGAAATAAAACAACCCAGCATTTAAGCAATTTTGCAGCAAAATGACAGCAGTCACCATAACATGTTTGGATGTCATCTTACTACATCTGTTAGTGTAGCACCATTCATGACAGAAAATAATGATGTTATGTTCATGTTAGAATGTTCATGATGTCATGGGGCTGCTATGACATCGCGTGAGTATCCAAAACCTTGGAAAATGGCCAGTCAGCCTTTATTAAACAATTTGTTTTGTTTATTATTTTTATACAATGCATAAACCAACTCTTTAATGTATTAATTTCTTGTTATGTCACAAATGTCGGATCAAGTTTCATTATATGGTCTTTTTAGACTTATTATTGAGTACAGAGTAGTATTGGGTTCTGAAAGAATAAAGCCATAAATACAGCTTTCCTGAATATAGATACAAAATTCCATAATTGGTCATCAAAGAACACCACACAGAAAACATGTGTTTGAACATAACATACAGTATCTGGGTTTTCTTGAGAGTAATCTTTATTAATAATAATTTGTCCAGTGCCTAGACTCCAGTACCCAGAAATAAAGGAAATCACTTTTGAAAAACTGCTGAAGGCCTTCATCATTGTTCCTTTGACCAGTTCTGTGGGTGCAAGTTCTACAACATTTTGCAATGGAGGGAGTTTGGTGAGAAGTTGAATTTCTCCTGTGAGCTGTTCCTTCTACCCCCCTTGTCACTGCTCTGAAGGTCCCACTGGGACTGTCTCTTTGGATGTCTTGCAAAGACCTCTAACCCCACAACAGAAGTACTTGTTTTCAAACAAGCATGTTTGAGTGACAAGGGTCTGGCTTGCAGCTCCACAGAGTTACTGATCTGTGTCACATATCGTTTGAACATGTTTTAAAACATATCCCTCAGTTCTTTATCTTCACATTCTCGACTCTTAAAAAAGTCCCCAAAGACACCCACGTGGAAATAGGCGTAGCACTCTTGTGGCATGCCACTAAAATTTATGATCAATTATGGCTTTTCTAAAGCTGGATTTAACATGTCACATGTCACGCTTCTCTGGAAAATAATGGTTTTGAATGGATTTCATAAAGTTGAAATTTATCCTCCTATTGCCCTGGGTTTCTTAAAGCTCACATCCATCCCCTGCTTAATTTAATACTGTTGATTTAACAATGATGTATTTGAACCTTCAGGCATTTTTCCCCATTTGGAGATTAATAGATGGTTTTGTAGGGTGCATAGGGTGCTACATTATTCTAGTGGGCTTGACTGAGTGATAGACCCACGAAACAACGAGGCAAGTCCATCAACAGCAGTTATATTCAATTTCTGGGGAAGCATTTGTCACATGGGACAGGTTGTATTAACGTGTAGAGAGAGAGTCTTAAGTCACGTTAAGCCGGCGAGCACAAGTTCAGGCCGTATAACTACACTTTTTAACATTCACTTTTTGCAGTGTGCCCTGCATCTTGGCGCATGATCTGTCGACGCATTGATTAATTGTACATTTAACTGGATGCTCAGCCCTCCTCTCTATAATAAATTATAGTCATTAATCAATAAAGCACAGTGTAAAGCAGAGACTTGGGGGATGTGCTGCTTTCTAATGGAAACACTAGGCTGGTCCTCTTTCGTCAATGACCACTCCAGACAAGCTGCTCTATGCTTGCCTCCATCCAATTAAACAAGTTAATTAATGAACATCCTTAAGTCCCACAGTACCTGGACCAGCACAGAAGGATCAGAAACATTCAGAAAAAGGTGCCTCACAGGCTGATATTCCTTATTATTTGTAAATGTGTGAAGCCAATTGAATCTCAGAATTTTTCTTCAAGACAAAAATACCTTCATTTGCCTTCTCTTACCTTTAAAGAGCTCTCAAACATTTGCCAAGAGTCAGAATTTAAATGAAATATTCAGAATTTTAATTTCTTCCAAGATCAAATGATCTGAGCTATTATTATTTCTTCTAAATAATCTTTGGAGAATCATCAGAAATGAAGTTCATGCTTAAATATATTATAACTGAAAACTCAATAGCGTTCTCTGAGGAGCAACCTCTGAGCAACCAGCTTGTCTTATTGGCTGGCATGAAATAAAACAGCATTTATACTTACCAAAACAAACTAAATGACCAGGTCTTTCATCAACATAAGTTCAGTCATGGGAATACAAATGATCCCAGCCACTCGCTTCTTCCTAATGGAACTGAATGAAAGGTATATTAACAATTCTGAAGCCAGGAAGGCAAAAGGGAAATAGATAAATAGATAATAATGGTGGGGAAAAACAATTAAGTACTTCAGTAGTGGATAAATGACTTGTAAGCTTTGCCTGGCTACCTGAAAAGCACTTTCTCCATCTAATGCTGTCTGAAGCTGTCACTGTGTCGTAGCTTTAGCCCATTTGATTAATGGTGAGCTGTGGGTGCAGCTAGCAGCTAAAGGCTCAATTATGAAAAGGCCAGTAACTAGTGCAATGTTGCTGATGCCTCTATTTCACTGACAGTGGTGAAAAATCACAATATTTCTAATCAGGGTAAAATCGTGTGTCATTCACTTATTGGCATTTCCTAACATGCCCTTTTGTTGATCCTTTCCTACTTCATGACTTTCATGCCACCCTGAAACCAAATTCCGGAGAGATTGATGTCTCCCACTATAAGCTCTAGGTTCACTCTCACCAAAGTCTATTAAAGTTCATCTTTAATTATTCATCTGAAGGTTATGACCCTCTCCAGTCTCATCCTCACAGTTTAAGGCAAATAAATTAATTAAAAAATTACAATTAAAGGCTTTCTTTACACTATACTTAAGCATAGGTTAGGTTAATCATGTTTTACACACTTGGTTAATGACAGTTTTAAGTTTCTCAAGGTGGGGATGTCTCTTCCTACACTTTTTTTATCTGTTTATGTATTTTTAAGTAAGTATGCCAACCCATCATAGAATTTACACTCATAACTCAGGTGAGGGGTATACTGACTGTCTCATGTCTCAGCCTGTAAAGTACATAACAGTATGTAAGTTTTTGAAAATACTCAACAGAAATAACATGCCCCTAAAAAAGGAAAAAAGCCATTTGATCTTTGTATGTGTCACATCCCGAACTAAGAGCTAATAACACCAAAGTTTCTCATAAAGATTTACACAACATCTACTACATACTTTAGACTGGATTGGACAGCAATCCAGAATCTGAAGAATCTTTTGTTTTCCAGATTGGACAACCGGTTTTCCCTGAATTGGGCAGCTGTTTTCTTGTAATATTGTAATTTTGTTACATAATGCAGATTACATGCTATCCATCACTGCCAAACATTGCATGTTATCTTAAAATCAGCTACTGTACAGTATGCATGCTATACAATTTATATAAATTCCTTCTAAACGTTTATTAAAATAAAATGCTAGTATTTCATTTTAGATGTTAGGGTTAGGGGAGATGGCAAAAATGGCAACATTCAATGAAATACAAAAAAAATACACCCAAAAATTTTGAGTTTAGTGTTTAGTTTGATGTAGTATGACATGAGTTAGGTGGCATAAAAAATTTATTGCATATTAAGAATTTTTCCTTTATTTTTTATTTCTTTATATTAATTTATATTTTAATATATCAAGATCATTTTTGAGTGTGCTGATAAAATTAACTTGATTCCGCTTGAATTTGTCAATTTGGCAAATGGGTGAACTAGCCATATTTGTTCATTACAGTCAAAGCTGGTTAAAACAGGTTTGTAGAAGAAGATGTGTGAGTTTAATATGCAGTAGAGGGTAAACGAAATTACAGTATGAATTCTATTACAGTATGTAGAAATTACCTCATAAAGAAACTAATATAGCAAATTAGGGAGCAATTTTTAATATGATTTTTATGATGCACGGTTGTAGTTATGTTAATGAAGTTGTCATTTTACTTACGTTCTGCCCTCAATAGTAGCTTCATATTTCAATTTCATTAGATTAGCGCTAGCTAACTGTTACTAATGAATTTCATTAATGCAATGAATACAAAGGCGTGTTATTCATAACACAATCTCTCTATTCTTGTCTTTTATGTGCCATATGCACTGATAGAATAATGTTTATGGGATTATAAAGTGCACTGTGGTAGATTGTTATTATGAGCCTCTCTTGGAAATAGGACCTGTACAAATCCAAAAACCAGCAGGCTACACTGCAGTTCTACTTTATTGCAAAGCACTGGAAATATTTCATATGCTATCTTAGACTGTGATGCTGGATATGTTCACAAAACGCTTACATTACTGGCCCAAGTGACTAATGATTCCTCTTTATCAAACTCTTTGTGAAACAGATACAGTAATTCTGTTCTAGAGGAATAAGCTTGTATGCTCTCAAAACAGAGGTCTGGTTTGTAGGCTCCCTTTGATATTTTGAGTAGCCAGTTCCATGACATCCTCACATTACTGTGACACAGCAAATGCACTTGACCTTAAAATGTTCCTTAATAGACCAATATGCTGGGACTTACATTTTGATACTTGCTAATAAAATAATTTGATTTCAGATGGAAGAAGACGGAAGAGTAGCATTCAAGTAGAAACAAGAAGTCTGTCATCTAAAGTGATCTAGTTCTGTTACTAGTATTAACCTTAAATTACCAGCCTTAACTAACTTAACTAACTCACACAGGATGTCATAAAAAGCACTTTAAATCTTTATTCTGGTTTAAACCTTGAGGAAATGCATTGTTACCCCAGTCCAATTAGGCAAAGTGAATCAATGCTCACTGCATTGATACCAGGTGAACTAATTTGCTGTTGAATGTGCTCAGTCATTTCAGGGTGAACACTTCATTTGGCCTAATGAGTTAAACCCTTTATTTTCCGACAGTCCCTCATGTACATAGCTGCTAAACACTAATAAGAGAAGACAGATGTTTTGGGATCTGTTTTGATTCTTTTAATTGCCTTTTCCCCTTATTGCCTTTTCCCCTTATTTTCCCCTTATCTTCTATTTTACGCTTAAATCCCTTGAGGTTTACTTTGTAATATGCTGCATACTCTTAAAATTTGCTTTTCATTTACAGTATTAAGTGTAATTGGGGAAAACAGCACACCTCACTCCAGCTGAGAACAGCCCCTAGAATAAAGAATATACAACACAAAATGGTATATGGTGCATTATTATGTGTAAGATGCATGATGACATCACAGAATCACAGAATTATTATGTGTAATTATTATGTGCATTAAAATGCTACATGGACACTGGTACCAAGCTATCTTTAAAGTCACCAAATAAAACCTACCAATTTAAAAGGATCTTGAGCAACATTTAGAATATAATAAAAAAGTATGAGATTAAAAGACAAAACAATGCAAAGTGTCTCTTTTTGGCTTAATCTATCTGTCATGTATTTAGAATAGCACACATTACCCTTGTTAGTAAATGATGGCAGTCAGTTGCTCTTTTTGTCTAGCGGGTATGGAGGTTTACACAGCTGAGCGTGTGAGTGCGATGACAGGGCCTGGTGGACGGCCAAAGCACGGCTGGCACGCGAAGTGCCATCACCCTGTCGCCTCCTGCTACTGCCACCAGTCCATATGGGCAGAGAGATTGCTCTCCACTGGCGCACCCCCAACCATCCATCACCTCAGTCCACGTGCCCAGCACGCCAGCCCAGGCACCACGCTGTCTCCGATCCATCAGGATTTACTTTGAGTGACGGGGAGAGAGGAGATCAGTCCTCGGTTTATCATCTCACAGAAAACAAACCCATTAAAGAAAGACCGTGGCTGTCACAGGAAGGTGACATGTACCCACCGAGTCACTGCTGATGTATTTCATTCGCCACTCTTGGATTTTGCAAGTGTTATGACAGGCTTTATTTAGCCAGTGTTTATTAATAATTGGATTCATTTTCAGTAAGCATTTGGGTTTACAAGCTCCACATAATTTTATTTGCATCCCTGAAGCTTTCCGGACCGTGTCATCTTTGAAGATGATTAATCTGAGTTTTATTCTTGGTCATTTATTACTTCAATAAACACTTAATGTCTTCTTCCTTGACTTTGACAGACAGGACTGGTGGAGCTTAGGAAACTGCAATGTTCCCAAGCTGTTTCTGGCTTGTTTGAAAAAACAGATTGAGAAAACAACATATGGTATAAATATTTGCATTTTTCACTCAAGGTTGTCACTACACCATCCTTCGACAGAGCCTGTAGCCTTGCTTGCCAAAGCGCTTAGCTTCTTCTCCATTCCCCTCCTTCTTTTCAGGACAACATGATTATTGCAGGCCAAAAGTATAGTACGAACAAAAAAGCACCCCCTGGCGCCCACAGCCCCTTTGCCGGACTGGCGGCCCCTCTTTTCTGATTTGAGAGAGCTGTCAGTTTAGATCGTTGGTACGCAGTGAAGCTGAAGATTCCCCACTGACTGGAAAGGAGTCATTGGCCAGGCTTTCCTTGTCACTGGGAGTAAAAGTAGTCACTGATCCTAATGCTTACACTGTTGTTGCAGCATTCCGATTTATACTCGCTGCGTGACTTGTCAGCTTTAATGAGGGCAGCCGGCATAGGATTATCAGCATACCAATAATGAGAGTGTCACAAGCTGCCAATTATTTTCTGTTTCAGATATTATTTTTAGAGCTCTTCCTCACGCACCATCTGACCTAATGATGAGAAATCACTTCTGTTGTGTTTAGGTTATATAATTCGAATTAGCCTGAAAAGCTTTTTTCCCCTTTTGTACATTTTGAGTGAATATACCTGGTTACAGCCTTTTCGAGTGTTCTCTGAGTGCATGGAAGAAAATTCTCTCTGAAACCATCTCATGCAATCACAGCCTCATGAGGCAATCGCGTTTGAATGGGTCACCAAATTTCGCTGCTCAAACAATAATGGCAATGCCATTTCATCAGACCTGGAAAGAAAACGAGAGGCGAGAAATGGATGGCCGAATGTGCTCGAGCCATTGGCATGTGTTGCATTAAAACAGGGGTGGTGGGAAAAGGCCCATTAAAGGCTCATTTTTCACTCATCCAGGTCTGATCATTGTGGTATTGTAAAATGTGATGTAAAAGTGGACAGCAAGTCTATTTGAGTGACTACATGCACTGCAAAGAATTTAGGGAAATCTCAAAATATTTACTCTGCATAACATTATAATTGTTTCAACGTTATTAGTAAAAAGGTATTTACATTTCTGAAGAAACAATGCTATGGTGTTCCATGTGGTTGCCAGGGTATTTCTTTGCGGTTATTACAGGGTTCTGAGTGGCTGCTATAGGTTATTTATAGGTGGTTACTTAATGGCCAAAAGAAAAAACACACCAACTGGAAGTGATGTCACTGCATAAAGAACAAGTGGCTCAGTTCTGTTCTTTTCACACTACACAGATGTCAATTTATAGTATAGTATAGTATAGTATAGTATAACATTTCCACAAATGCAATACATTTCATTAAAGCTTTAAAAGGAGTGAATAAAAGAGGTAGCAAAATACATCTATAATAATCTATAATACATGTAGTGAAGGGAAGGACAAAACCATTCTGTTCAACCATGTGTCTATCAAAAATGATGCCATTCCATTTACCTTTTTCCCTAGAAGCCTTTCACAGCACTGAGAAATGACTAAGTTTATCCAGAGTACAGAGAAATGAGATAAACAGCCCATTCAATCCCTATTTTTACCCAGCATTCAGAAGGGAAGAAGAGGCGTATTTCAGTAGTGCATTTATGAGCACTCAAGCAGGGAGAGTAAATTTACACAGTTATCCATATCGTGACTCGCTGGTTTCTGTAGTTGGTTTTTATCACTATATATTCTTTAGTGATTTTCAAGATTTTAAATATTAGAATTTGATCTGTGGACTGGTTACTTAATGGCCAAAAGAAAAAAACACACCAACTGGAAGTGATGTCACTGCATTTCATTAAAGCTTTAAAAGGAGTAAATAAAAGAGGTAGCAAAATACATAGTCTAAGTAGAATACATAGTCTAATACATGACTAAGTAAAACTTATTACCCCATATATGACTGTATAACATGTATAATTTTGGTAAATATTGTGAGCTTCTTGTAAATTAGAGGATAAATTCTCCCTTTGGTTTGGATTTTTTTTCCCAATAATACAATATTTATATAACAGTACACTGATTTGCACTGATAAATGTATGTTAGATGTACAGTATATGCCTACTGTTTTTCATAAAAAAATTATCTAACAATTTATCTAAACATATAAAGATATCTAAAGATATGTTGATATTGAGATGTAGACTATATATATACTGATTTACATGTATATATACATAGAACAATATATAGACTTAAAACTATATGTTATAATTATTTCCCGTTTGGTCCCCCAGATGTTTATATATCAAATAACCATATCCCATTGTAGAAAAATCCAGTAAGTTAGACATTTTACAAATAAAAGTTACCTCATTTCTTTTAATTTAATTTTTTATTGTGAATGATAATGAATGATAAATCAGTGTATAAACAGCTTTACATTATATGACACTTAAAAACAGTTTCAAGTTCAAAACAGTAGATTCGAAACAACTACATCACAAATGTACAACTAACATAAAATGCATAGTTCTGATTGTGATTGCATAAGCAACATTTGAAAGTGTTGTAAATTAGGCAATAATCACACATGCATCTATGACCCCACATCTGTGAATATCTGTACTTTATGTGGAATGTCTTCAGATTTTTTTATGTATTACTTTGTTAAAGTATTGTGTTGTTAGCTTAGCAACATGCTAATGCCAAACTTGATTAACATCAAACCACACATTAGCCAACCACACATTAAAGCTTCACAACATCACAATTAAAAATACA
Organism: Botia almorhae; assembly: GCA_036877575.1. Lineage (NCBI taxonomy): Eukaryota > Metazoa > Chordata > Actinopteri > Cypriniformes > Botiidae > Botia > Botia almorhae. Next base: position 30,100 of record JAZGTJ010001222.1, on the reverse strand, counting down.
TTTAGAATTGCATGTGCATATATTTTTCTATGGGTCTCCAGCTGTAACTTCACAAACTTCTTTAACAGAGTTTGGAACATGAAGCATAGCAAGACAGTTTTATATGATTGCGAACAGCTTTTAACTTTGACTGTGACTCGTAAAGTAAGCTATTTTTGTCTGATTCCAGCAAGAGAAAATACAATATAAGACTAAAATGTTCCACTCAGATTTTCTCCAGACATCCGAATGACATCAGTTTATTAAAGCAGACTGAGGCAGCAACCAGAGAGAGTTTAAGACACAGAGAGGCCATTTTAAGGTTATAGGTCAGATAGAGGCGTCAGGCTTTTGTTACTTACTGTCTCTCTGTCTAACTCTTTCTTGCTCTTTTTTGATAAACAAAATTCATTAAACAGGTCTCCTAGAGCATCCTGATAGGTAATTCTCCTGCCTCTTCTTTCATTTTTGTGATCACAAGAACCCCGGTGATTCCTAGCATGGGTCCCATCGCTATGGGGGAATTCCTCTCAGAACCTGCCCCTTCAGCTCAATTCTTTCCTGCATTTCCGAAGGCTTTTCAGTCGTATCCCCTGGAAACCGCTTTGCATTCTTTAAACTTCCCTTCAAAAAAGAGGGGAGGTGGAGGGGGTGTGTAGGGGTTTAGACAGTAGGAGAGCCTTTACACGTTTGGTTATGCTCTTTGATCATTCGTTTATCTAAAAAACAGATGGCTGACCACTGCTCTGTTTATGTCAACACATGCTCATTTGAAAGAACGATCTGCTGTCAGACAATCCCTTTTTTGAAACAGATGAATTGCAAATCATAGGAAATAAAAAGGCAAACGCTTGTATAGGTTAACAAAGCACTTGCCTTCTAGAGAGCCCAAGGGTGGGAATCTAAAGCTTCTTTTCATAATACCCATGTCTGCAACCTGCTTCTTTACATAATGTTTCTGTAACGTTATTCGCACATCACAAGAATACAGTGCAGATAATCTACTAATCTGATTATTGTTCAATTATGAAGGCTTGCTGCTCAATAAATCCCCACAGATTTAGCATTCACATTTATAGTCATTAAAAATGATTCTGAAAGTGGCAGACATTCAGTGAATGGCAGGGGAAAAGGTTTGGGTATTGCATATGAGATGGGGCATGTAATTTTACCCTAATAAAACTGTGTCTTGGGGTAAGAGGACAGAGGGGGGCAGTTATTGAAAGCACATATAATCTTTGGAACCATATTTATTTAAGAAGACTGAAAGACTTTGCAAGAAATTACCGTCAAAAGGTTGTCAGGGGACTTTAAAGTGAAGGGGAGGGAACTTGTTTGATGTTGTGTGATGTGGTCATTAAATTTTTACAGCTTTTAGACGCCTGTCTTTTTTACCAGACCAATGGTAGAAGGAATTGAGCTGCCAAAGCTTTCCACCAATTAAATGACATTTTTAGAGAGCATTATACTCAGGGTTTATAATGAAAAATTAAAAATTGGGAACAATGCTAGTTTACCAGCTATTAATTCAGAATAATACGTAATACTTGATAATACATAATACTTGTTTACATAAAATTTTTAAGAATGGTTATATAACTGCTGCCTATATAATGATGCAAATGATTCCAATCCAAAGAAATACAAACCATGTACTAAGAAAACATATGTTGCAGCTTGGAAGATGCACCACAGTAAATGTTGAATGCCATGTAAAGACGCTATGATATGAAATTTTACTGACATTAAACCACTAAAATGAAAATATGAGACTGGTTCATCTCATGTGATGACACCCTGACTTGCTCTGTTTCTCACAAATATTAAGTATAGTTTAAGTTATATTACAGCTAATATCCCCCATTTCCATGGGGACTAAAATAAGCTTATAAAAATAATGCAAAATACAGTTTTATGACAAAGACATAAAAAATATATATGACAATATGTTTTCTCAGTTCATTTCAAGATCAACCATTTAACCATTCACTGTTATTTTGCTACACTCTCAAACAACTTTTATATTCATATATTTCAGAATTTTGTGAATTTTCAGAAAAGTGTTTTTATATTTACAGCCAATGGCTTTAAAATCAATAGTTTAGTATCAGTGTTGATTTAATGGCAGTGTGTCAGGGGATGACTTAAAATAATTGCACAGCTGTTTATCCTTCTCATTTTGTGCTTCAGTTCCATGTTTGTTATGTTATTGATTTGTTTGGTTCATTGGTTAGGGCTCATTACTAAACTTTGTGAAATCTTTATGGGGAAACTGAATAAAACAAAAAATACTTGACTGAGGATAGTCACCGTTGCACACTATTGTTTATATATCAATACAATGATGTATATACTGTATATATTGTATATACTGTTCTTGCATTGAATTAATATGACCTGTCTATATACTATATCATTTTTAAAGTCTGTATCTGCAACCGGGAATGAAATGGGCAATGAACTCTGGTATATTGTGTCTTTAGTGTGACATTTGTTCCTAGTGTGTTTTAACCCCTAATGATTGACAGAGCAGCCTTGTCAAGGACATGCTGTAGAAGTGATGCTCGGTTGCTATGGTGGAGGTGCAGGCAATTTAAGCATCATCACTCCACCGGGGGCGCGCTCCCTTCAGTAAGTGGCTTTGCTAAAGCTGACGCCTGCCAACACCATCAACCACGGTGACTCCTTAAGCGGTGACAAGGAGTCTTAGAGATGAAAGTTTCATGAAAGAGACTGACATGAGGAAGGAGAATTATGGGGGAAGAGATTGCATTGAATGAGTTTTTAAAATGTTGCTTACACATGAACATGCCAGAGTATTGCCTAATCAGTCAAATCCTCAAAAGCTGACACTTTCATACTGAAGGGCTGAGGAGGCTTCATTCTTCTCTCCCCTTGATAGGGACCCTTTGCACCCTAAGGTGATTCACATTGCCATAGGCGCTCCTGACAGACATTATGAAATTTATGCAATTTATTTAACTTTTTTTATACTCACAGCTACATTTTTACAACGATGTGCTAGCCTCAGTTAACAGTGTACAGAGGAGGCTGCGTGTTTCGCATTTTATAACAATGTAAGTGTTAAACTGAAGGTGATTTTAATAGGATTTGCTGAATTGGGAAGGAGAGATTAGTAGCTTTAATGTGACGAGGGCCCTAGAAACATGCACAAGGGTTTATTATGGACTGTATTAATGGAGTAAGGCTGCCAAAAGAGAAAGGACAAGATGTCCTGTACAAATATTTGACCATAGCATGTTTATACAGAAGGGTTCTAATGTTTGTACTAATTTTTGTTCATTTCTGATGCTCTGTGATCTATTTTGTTAAGGAAAAAGGAAAAGTAATATCTTACCATTGAGACACTCTTGACCAGATTTGGATTGTTTACATGCTCCTTACCTCTTTGCGTAGGATTTGGCACAGACAATAGTGTGCTAGGAGAGTCGAGAAGAGTCTTACCTCTTGAACGGTGTAATTTGCATTGAGTTCCACTTCACGTTGCCCTTTTTGGCTGCCAAGGTGTTGAAGTACTCTTTAAGTAAGACCCTCAAGAAACAGATGTATGTCGGTGTAAATGGCAGAACTTCCTGTAATGGGCCCAGCACACCTGAAAATCAAATATTGTTTAGAGAAACGAGCTTACAAGCTAAAGACAGCAAAAAGAAAGCTAAAAAAAGCCAAAGATCTTGGCACAGACCAGTCAGAAATCCTCCACCCTAGAACCCCATAAAAAGACATCTTTGGCATTACTGACAGAAAATAATCTTATTGCCAATTGTAATTCATTAAAAAGTTTTAATTCAAAGCTTTGCTGTCATTGATAAAGCCAGCCAAACAATTTTAACGCTTGATTAAATGACGGAAATTATTTTACACATTTTTAAAAGCAGAATCCGGATGAGGCCTTCTCACGCCTGTTAAATATATAATTCGCTCTGTAATCAAATTTCCACTTGTCATATAATGACAGGTAATCAAGTGTATCCTTTAGGAATTTAGATGGTTAGACAGACTTATCTAACTACATTAAACCTTGCATAAAATGCATAATATTAATGTTTCCATTAAGAAACAAATGATCTACAGCACCCACTGTTTATTTGTTTTTGGTAAGCTATACATTGTTGCCTGGAGCGTTAAATAATTATGATTAGAGAGGGGTAGCATGTGGGGGGGGGGGGGTTGTAATAGTAATAGCATCAAGATCAAATAAATTAATTTGTAATGAAATGCACTCATTTTGCATGACAGCTGGCAAGATCTTTTCAGAGGCCACTGAGATGGAAGCAAACCCTGTGACAGCAGACAAAGAAGACTATCATCCACAGCGTATGTGCCCCACTCTCACAAGAGTCCAGAGTGTGCAAATGACACATCAACAAAAAGCTTGGAGCGGCCTGGATCAATTACTGAAGACCACAAAGCCGAGAACATGTGCTCAACTTTGAAACACCTCTCTTAAGGTCCAATAAGACAAGGCTACTTATATCATGGTGAGGGTAACAGCCCTGAGAAACGTCACATGTTGCTGGGTAACAAACAGATGAAGATGTTTTAGTAATAGTGATAGTACATTTTGTCATGCTAATTAGATCATTAGTCATTTCTAACTGGGGTGTTTGCTATAGCAAATGTCACTATTTTTATTGCCCGTAATGTAATAAGGTTAAGATGTTTTTTGAAAGCTTAACCTTAAGTAATAGAAATAGGTCAAATGTAATAAAATACCTTGCTTATACATCATACTACATGTTTTCCAGTTTGTACCAAAAAACAAATTACACTTGTATCCATTGTATGTTATTTTGGATAAATCTAGTAAATGCATAAATGTAACTGTTAATACAGTATGCTGCTATTGCTGTAGTGCTATTGACATAAATAGCTTGAACCATGAAGGCTGTTAAAGAGAAATGTACTATTACTTTAACTATTACTATTACTACTCAGAGCTCAGACTTAAGATTTTTACCTGAAAGACTAAACATATATATTTGAAAAGGAAACCAATGGCTACTGAATGACTGGTGAACAACTGAATAGCAACACCCTGGAAACTACTCACAAACCCTTTAGTATTGTGGCAGGGGGTTGGGCATGGGCAAGCACTTATATTTTGTCATTAATGTAAGAATCTAGTCACGCATCTACAACCTCAAATATGGGCAGCATCTAATCAAATAGTTTTAGCCCAGCAATGCCCTAGCATCATGGTTTTGTACAGGAAAATGTAGTTAGCTAATTAGATTAGGTACATACCTAATTTTGTACCGCTGGTTCCCCCTGTACTGTAAACACCTACCACCTTGCTCTCAACTCTGTCTGCCCTTATTGATGTTGATAACAGGCTATTTTCAGCATCAGACGTCTTTTCACAGTAGACCATATGGTCACATTTCAGAGTTTGCTTTCAGGACACATTTGTTCCATTGTATCTGTGTATTCTGAACAGTGACTCTTAACAGATAAACAAAAGGTTGGTTTTCGAACTTAATCACCATTCTTCCTGCTCTGCTGGGCTTTCCTACTTATTCTGATAGCATCTAAGACCTTCCTATGTCCTTTCTGTTTACCTAAAAGATTTAGTGCTTCACCATTTTGCTGCATCAACGAGATGGTCCATCGTGGCCCATGACCGGAAGAGAGCCTTTCTCCTCAGTTCAGCATCAACCCGTAACCTTTCTCAATTTTAATAACCTTAAGTAAGTTTGGAGCAGGCCGCAGCGCTGTCTGCCCGACTCATTCTTCTACTGGCACTGATGTGAAGTCCACATGTGTGCAGACTCTCCCGCTGTCTGCTGCCACACGCCACACGCTGTGGAGCGCTGATGACCTGACCCCTCACTCTCCTCCTGTCACACATCCACACGCAAATGCAAGCCTGTGTGGATGCACCTTCAAACCCTTTCACATGCACCCATTTACAGTACAAAAACAAGCTGCTAAAAAAATGATGGCTGCTATGTGTGTAATCATATACATTACAATGGTGGCTAAAAGGTAAAACAAGCAAAGCCATTAAAGGAAAAAAACTGAGTTCCGTACTTCTTGAATAATATTATACTAAAGCCCTATGGTTAACAGGTAAAATCAGTGTGAATACTTTCCACACTGACCTATGAGCTACCCAATTACGTTGATTCATATTTTTGATTGCCCACCTCTTAATCTGGCCTACATTTTAATGTATCCTCCTCTGCCTTTTTCTGACAATGAATTAAATTTTTCTCCAAAAAAAACCCCAAATGGATTAACTGTGGTAACTGCATGTACTGCCAATCACTCGCAATCAGCCGTTTTTTCTGCTGCTCTCGTTTCCTCATTGCTTGATGTGTGGAGATTAGGACCCTCTCTGCAGGGAGCCGTGAAGCGCTCAGGAGAAATGAGGGTCTGCTCACAAGTTTTACCTTTCCTGTTTGGAAACTTTTCCATTTGGGTTCCCACAGTTTTCCCAGCATCCTCTTAAACACAGCTGAGTGGAATTAAATCTCTCCTGATACACCAATACAGCTGTAAAATGGAATGCATTAAAATTAATGCTTAATGCTTAAATATCTATTAAAAAGTTCAAGGTATAGAGGTGGACAGTATGACCAAAATATTTTTACAGTAAACATAAAAATATTTATGCGCTCAGGAAAGGAGGAAGGGGAGCGGCGGTTCTGGATATTGTCAGAGTGGGGGACACGCCTGCGCGTGTGCCTGCCGGTAATGACCCTTCACAAGGTTCACCTCTGGAAACCTTGTTACGACTTTATAGATAGTCTCTATAAAGTCTATATCGTCTTCTTGTCGCAGGGCAGGCACACGCTGGTCTGACCATTGTGGCTAGTGTGCAGCCCCGGACATCTAAGGGCATCACAGACCTGTTATTGCTCTATCCCGCGTGGCTGAATGCCACTTGTCCCTTTAAGAAGTTGGATGCCGACCAAGGTTTCCCGTGTTGAGTCAAATTAAGCAGCAGGCTCCACTCCTGGTGGTGCCCTTCTGTTAATTTTTTTAAGTTTCAGCTTTGCAACCATACTCCACCCCGGAACCCACAGACTCGTGGTTTCCTCCACGCTGCGACGCTGATCGTGGGTCGGCATCATTTATGGTCGGAACTGCGGCTGTCCCTCTCAATCATGGCCCCGGGTTTGTGAAACCCACAAAATAGAAACGGAGCCCTATTCCATTATTCCTAGCTGTGGGATTCAGGCGTGCACGGGCCTGCTTTGAAAACTCTAGTTTATTCAAAGTAATTTGTAATTAAAGAAATTTTATGATTATACATCACTATAAACTTATTTTTGCTGGAATTCCAAATCAATTATACATTAAATAATGTATCTTAGTTACATATGTAACCTTGGTATAGCACTTTTCACAATACATACCACTTTAAAGCTGCTTTACAGAAAAATTAAAGTTGAGCATTGTCAGTAAAATGGTACATATTATGCAAATATATGTATATGCAATGAAGCAGAAATGGCAATAATCCGAAGTTTTCACAGAGGCCATTGTCTTCTATACGTTGGGTGATCTGAAGTCGTCCTAAAATGGCTCCATACTTCAGCTGGTGTAATCTGTAGTTACCCTGGAATAGGTGTCCGTGACAGAAATAAGAGACAAATAAAAAATAATTTGCATACCTGCAGTTCGTAATATTACTAGCACAAGGTTAACCATTAGTATTTTACCCAATGTAATTGGAATATTATTAAATATACAGTTAGGCATACAGGAGCTAACCTGTTTAAGGCCTTTAAGTAAGAAGCAACTTACTTGTATGTAGAAATTTGTATGTAAAACTTGACAGGTAATCCAGGTTACGTATGACACTGAGAGACTTTATTTCCAGGGAACTAGACACTGCGGCTACTTTGGTGCTATGGACACATGCCACTGAATCAGCTGCAACAAGCTTGGCAATAACTGATGTTAAGCCAGATGCTGCCTTTGAGAAAGTCATAATTACGCAATAGATTTGTAAGCAAGACCCTTTATAATGAGGGTGCACTCACCCTAAAGCCAAAAATCCAAGGGGAGTTAGCTGACAGCTAGCTACAGCTGCTAAAAACTACTGGCCCTTAACCCTTTCGCGCGTGAGTTTTCTTTCAGGCGACAAACCCCACAGCGTGAGTTTTTTTTATGCGACCGTTATTTTGGAACGAATCAAGTCCAGTAACTATGGAGACGCATAAAGCTTGTGACGTGGCATTACACAGTGGCGCGACATCACATAGTGGCGCGCTGCAGCTTATACGTATATGAACGTATAATTCAAGCCAAATATTTATAAAACTTTTACATGCATTGTTAAATGAAAGATTTTCTAATTGTTAAATATGTGCAAACGTTTAAAATGTTCACGTTACATTGATTGGCAAGTTATCACGGGCACCGCGATTTGTCCGGGAGACAGACTGCTGGATTTGAAAATGCTTATCCGCTTCTTTTGAATAACATAAAAGTGTATGGCGAACTAAGAGAGAAATAAAGTTAACTTTATAATTACCTACGCAATCGATTGACAGGAATTAAACATAACCGCACGTTGTTGGAAAGGTTTGTTTTGTCTCCGTTATGTATAAACAATATATTTTCCTATTACTGCTGTGATGAATGAAATATGAAATGTAAGAAAATACAAATAACATAACGTTTTGTTTGAAAGATGCTTTTGTCTCCGTTTCATAAAAAGTATAGGCTATATATAGAAGTAAGCGCT
>JAZGTJ010001222.1:1324-21385 GCA_036877575.1 Botia almorhae | reverse complement strand
TATATGAAAAGCGCTATACAAATAAATGTGAGTTAAAATTGAACTTATATATGTTTATTCCTGGTATTTGTGTTTATATTTATGTGTGATCGTGCAGCATCATTTAAAATAAACATTACGTGACTGAAAACGCTAACAACTGTGACACATAATAAGCGCTGAGAGACTCGCTCTCTGGTTTACCGCCATTGCAGGTTTGAACACAGTTTGAATTCAGCGGGTGATCACGTGACCACTGAACGTTCTAATCACACCGGTGTGATCGTACGCGTCTGAGCCTAACCAAGAATGATCACACCGGTGTGATCGTACGCGCGAAAGGGTTAATGGAGTCCTGTGGGAGTGGGGAAACCTCTATACTGAGGGAACCACTCTATGCTCAACCCAGATGGCCCATAGCCCTTCCGAATGCAACTGGCTGCAGCCGCTCACCTCAGGAAGGTAAAGTTCTCGTGGGGGTAGTACTCGCTATAGTGAGGGTGCAAATCAGCAGTCAGCAGTCGAACAGGAGCCAGCTAATCATTAGTTGCTACCATCCAGCATGCAATCCTCTTTACCAGCTAGAAAGGCTGAGTACCATGTATCATCCCCCCCACCTCATCTGCCAATCCATGCGATCCAGACTTTAAAAAATGCTGGCTGCAACCATACAAAGAAACCCCCATATAAATCACCATGAGGTCACAAATACCCACCAAACACCCAAGGAGTTGCTAGAAGTATTCAGCAATGACAGGCTGATATTTACACCATAGGAGACTCTTGTCTCTCAGCTCTTAACTCGACCCTTGGGACCAAAGGAAGCCATCTAATGCCAGCTCCAACCACTCGAAACTGCGGTCCCAGACTGAAGCCTAAACTCCAAATATACATAGACAAAGACTGAAAACCATACTGGCAAACTCTTTCCTAAGGTGAGTAAAGTAATATAAAAAATGTTTCCTCCTGCGACATTGTAAGGGGCCAAAAATACAATGAGAATAGTATAATAATAATAGAATAGAATGAAACAGAATAGAATAGAAAGAATTTATTGTTACTGTACAGCTCTGCATATAACTAAATTAGGTGCACTGCTCTTGCGCATCTAACTGTAAAACAATAGAATATTAGCAAGAGATTAAAGGGCAAAAAAATTAGGAACAACAATGGATTTTGAATTATAATTTTGCATGAGGTCCAAATGGTGTTCAAGTGCCTCCCTGAGATAATTGTACTGAAAATAAACTGACCAAATAAATATACTGAAGCTATACTGAATAATATTGCACAAATAAATAAAGTTTCTACAGTCACTATAGACTAAGAGAGATTGTCAGATATGTGCACTCCCATGAATTTGAAGGTGTTCAACCACAATAAAAATTAGAGAAGATCTCCAGATCTCAGTGTGAGATCAGCGAAGAACAGACAGCCTCACGTGAGCTTTGTGCCATGACCTGCCAAGAATCACTTGTTAAGCCAGTCATAAGCAATCACTGGCTTCTTGCACCTGGGAGACATAACCTGCAACAGCTCTTCATATGCAGGGATAGATCACCCACAATATTGTCTTCCCACCCACATCCTGCATATCTGGGCTTGCTGGCAGCAGGATGATATCTGACAGATCAGAGGGTGCTAGCAAAAGTTTTCTCTGACTCGGCAGGGGAGCGAGAAAGCCTCCTGCGAACCGTGGGAGATGAGCCTTTGCTGAGCCTCATCAGTGGTGAGACCCAATCCACAGAGTGTCCCCCAGGCTCACCCATGCAAACAACCAAACGAGAGTGGAGCTTCTTTAGCAAGCACTCGGCTCCCTCGAGGAGTGAAGAACGAGCATGTTCTACACCCAGGCAAACAACACAGAATTCACCCATGTCCTCAGGTGTCAGAAACCTCTGACACAAAGGCAAACACTTTCTAAAGTTGTTTGCAGCTAGGTCCATAGGTGTTTCAACATGAGAACAACAGACAAATGGCTCATGAAGGCAAAAAGGGAAAGCTGATAACACGCTGTAAGGAGCCCTAATAAACTCGCAGGTGCACCTGATGCACACTGCCATAAGCCAAATTAGATTCAGACACCAGTCACACTGAAGGCATTCCCTATAGAGTCAAACCAAACACATTGCTGAGTTCCCTTGAAAGAAACTATGTGGTAATGTCTATTGCAGTGAAAGATATAAAAATACATACAAGTTTACATAAAAAAATACATTTAAGTTTATGATCAATGGTCAGGTAGCTATGAATATCTTTTGTGTCAGTTTCCGTTTACTGTTTACTTATTTATCATTTTCCACTGCACCCAAAATTATGGAGGTTAATTGAAAATTTAACAAAACTGTAATCAACCCCCAAAATCATTAACATTTTTGAAGAGTAAATGGGCTAATCTCCCAATTCAGATCAAGAAATCGTGACAGTACACAGGCTACTTTTAAAGCTCCCATTGTGCAACATATAGTTTAATGAATCTAATTCACCAGTAGTACGATATTTTCTTCGACAACCGCAACAAAAAGGATCTTTCAGCAGCATTTCCTTTTTGCATACCAAAAGTCATTCAAAGGAGGGACCTTTAACCAGGAGCAACGTGCTATTCATGCTATTTTAATTACAATGTTAAACCATTATTTGTTTCAACACCTGGTTAAACCATTCAGGCTTGTTTAAATCCCCCTTTTTATTCCAGGTGTGTTGGAAAGGCTCAAAGGGGTGAATAGGTCTGCCACAACAGGAATATAATCAAGTCGCTGAGCTGGCTGTTCAATGAGGACTCTGTGACGAGTTCAGATGCTGCACACGCTAGTTCTTGGAGAAAGAGCGCAAGGTGGATTATGCTTGAAAAGAGGATTTAGTCAAGGATGTGCCCTCAGTGTTTTTTTCCTCTCTTTCCCATAGTAGTAACCATCATGAATAGCATCTTTTCTCCTTTGGAGCAGAATTAGGAAACTCAATTGCTAGCTTAAAAGCTATTGCCTTTGTTGTGCATTTCTCTGCATATATTTGTGTTGTGCTTCGGCTGATTGAAACCAAGAGGCCATGCTGTTTCGATACTGTGGATGGCAGTGCTTTTAGGAGACCTCTCCAAATAAGGGCTTCACGTTTTCTAAGCCCCTTTTCTTTATTTACCATCACCTTCTTTGAAGTTGGGTTTGTACTTTGGTGATACGGCTTTGTCTCATATGATTTTATTAGCAGGACTACTATGAAGAACTTGACCCCTGTGGAGTTGTAGTCAGGGCAGGACTGAGCTTACCTGGCTTGGGTGCTTGTCTTTGGATGTTCTCGTCCTAATAAGAGACAAGAATGGGACAGAGTCATGTTATTGAAAACAGAAGCGCAATGACAAAACAGCCTTGGACATATCCATTCAGGCTGAGCTTTCATTGATAAGTCAGGAGCTCGTTATATGTGTGGCAAGCCTCTTCTCTTACAATATAGACAAGGCCTACGCACAGTTTCTCTTAACAAATTAATGTCTGCTAATAACCCTTCAACAGCCTCTCATAAATGGATTAGGCTGTTCTTTGCACTTTTTGAGCAAAATTTAATTAGGCTTTAGATTGGGTTTTAGCGTGTCTGGAAAGATCCATGCTGCATTCACGATGGTCTTCGATTTAAAACCAAAATAAGTTAAGCTGCTTTTGCAATAATTATCCCATCTACTTTTAAATGATGCCTAATTATGCTTCATCTCCATGTAATTTAATAAGCATCTTCAGGCAGCCTGTGCTCGAAAAGTGTATTTACATTTTAAAGGTCAGACGTTGTTTATTTTTGCTTTGAATAAGAGTTGCAGTGTTGCACTAATACCCGTAACATGGCGAGTCTTACATGACAATTTAGCCATTATGAAGAAAAACAGACCTATTGACGCTTAAGTACATCTTTTTAACCAAGAAAATTCTGCTGAACATACAGTGCAGTTCACATTACACCAGACCCAGGTGCAGTCTGTGTGCTTTTGGGCATTTATTAGAATCTGTGTCACATTTTCACCACTGATTTTTGTTGATAAACTGTAGCATTGGATGCAGAATAGATTTAAGGTAAATGTATGAAAGCATTATTACTTAGACCAAATATTTAATAAATTAACATGCATGTATAAAACATTGCGATTTGTGAGGTTTTCCCATTCTGGCGGATTCTGTGGAGGTTTTTAAGGGGTTCTTTTGTGGAATCCAACGAAAAAGGTGGTCAAGTATCTTGTATTCTCTCTTTGAACAGTGAAAAATCTGACTTTACTGTTTATACTGGCAAAGGAAGCCTGTCAGGACACTGACCAGTCCACCGCCGGACTAAGATGTCCAACTGACTGTCCTCCAAAGACAGCAGAAGAATGAAATAATTAAACATGTTTTTCCTTCTATTTTCAGTGCACAGCTTAAGAACAAATACTGTTTCTGGAAGATTTATGAAGTGTGATGGAATTGTTGCAGCTTTATTCTGTTAAGATTCATTTAATTACTGCCTCAGAGAGCCAGTTTCCAAAAGGGTGACAGGACAATTGGAGGTGTCATAGTAATTATTTTAGAGGGCACATAACAGAGTGTTTCCTGTACTTGGATTTCTTATGCAGCATTTGTACCAGTGGTGCACTGTAAATAGGTTAAACCAGCAGGATTGATACAATATTTTCCTCACCTGGTGATGTAATTTGACCTCTGCTATCTTTAAAGTGAATCACCGATCTGCAGGGTTGCATCTGGATTAGATATAAAAACACGCTATGAAATATAAATCAAATAAAGAGGCAGGAGTTGAATATGTTGGTGTAAGACTGCTGGTGAACTGGTCCTTAAAGGTCACATAGCACATAGTCATCCATAGCTAGTGTGGTTTCCCATTTTTTAAAACCTATCGACCATTGTTGCTGAAAACCAGCCATGATCCACAGCACAGTGGGCAGTGGAGAAAGTGATACCTCTATCTACTCCAGAGATCAAATATGGAAAGCTCCTGATGATCCATTCCACCCAAACAGGCCAAAGAAAACTGGGTTTTAAAAACCATCAAAGCAAAAGCTGAAAGAAAGAAGGAAATGAAGTGGTTTCGGCCTACCCACAGCGTGCCCTGTTTTCCGTGCTTTGCAAATAAGCTGTGCAAAATGCATTCTGGGAAAACTGCCCACCATCAACCCCATGCTTTCTATTTACCAGGTCCTACCCACACTGAGGAATCCCCGCTGATAGCATTTTTCTGAATCTGTCTGGATGTTTCTGATCTGCCGTTGCATGCCCCAGGGCATCTGGGTTCCTGGACATCCACTGATCCCCCCCATTTGGGCTCGAAGCCAGCTGAACCATGGAGGCCTCTCACCTGACACCATCACACTGGTTAAAATAGAACCTGGATTGACAGATTGCAGACCATGGATGCCCTGGCCACCAGTCAGCCAGCATCAGTCTCTGCTTGTTGTTGTTTATATTTTAGTCCCTTGTCAGAGCATTGAAGCCTATAATATGAAAACACTGGTAATTATTGAAATTGTAATTATTTAATTCTATGAGGACATATATATTGTGTTTTGCAGAACATTTTAATAAAATATATTTTTTGTTTCTCACTGACCATGCAAGTGTTTTGGACCTGTTTTGCAATGGAAACGTTGTTTTTGCTCGCCGTATAAATAAAATGCATGGTATCTGATTCAAAACGTTTATCAATTGCTGGCTGTTTTTTATCAAGATGGAAATTGATTTTTATTTTTTTCCAGAGCTCTTTGAGGAAAAGGCAAAGAAGGAATGACAGGGAAAGGGTTCCCATTGCTTCCATTAATGTAAACTGGGGAGTTGTCACCCATGAAATCAAGATGTTAGGGTGTGAAAAACAGGGGAGGGACCGCGAGTAATTGTCATCATTGTTAAGTGTTCATCATCCTCCTTACAACTACGTATCCAAGGATTTTTAAACTATTGGGCGTTGCTGACCTTGACATTGATTTGGGATTTGCTTTGAGGATCCAGTTGTTCATGCCCCTAATAAAATGTATCAAAGGTCTTGCAACATTCTGAGATATTTGTAAAAAGACCTCCAAAAATAACAAAGTAGATGTATTTAATATCTTATTTGATTTTTCTAGAGAGCTATAAGATTACATAAAGACTTTTGCTTAAGTCCACTGCTTCCCAGGTTTTTCTTCTAGAGAAATAGAACTTGGCCTTCTTTTGAGATTCAGTGGGGACCTCTTTAAAATCTCAAAATGCTAAGATACCAAAGTCTGCAAACAAAACTCATTTAAACTCATCAAATGAAAAACGAAAAAATGAAAAAGACCATAATATTTGAGTTTTGTTATCCACATTGATTTGCATTTAATTTTTGTCAATAATCATCTCAGAAGTTTCTCCTAAAATTATTTGGAAGAAATAAACAGAAACAAATGAGACAAAGTTTATACTTAGGTGTAATAGAACTGAGTTTTAAGAGCTAAGAAAGTGCAGCTTCTCTCAGCATTACATTAAAATGTCCCTTGGGCGATTGTAATAAAAATTATGTACATACCCTCACTTCCCCATTTAGCCTGAATCTACAACATTTCCACCAAAATACATTGCTCATGCTGCTACTGTAAAACAATGGTAAATGTTTCCAAGGTTATTGCCCTATAATCTGCAGGAGGTCATTAATTTATTAATTCAAATGTTGTGGAGTATAGAGGGATTATCATATATATATATATATATATATATATATATATACCCATGCAATTAAGGTAGTTCCACTATATTGCACTCATTCGATCCTGCATAACTGAAGACACCGTAAGGGCTATCACGATTTTCTCATTTAAATAATTACATGCGGCTTTGGATATTCTAGGATTCACCAGCTCACGCTTGAGGTCATATAACAATGTGACGGCAATTAATGGAGAGTGTTAAATTACCAGACCCATCTTAATCACATTCCTGTGTGCAATAGCCATTCCAGAAGCCTCGCTGACACTGGTGGATAGAGACAGCCTTCTCAATGGCATCTTCCTTGATGGCCATAATAGCTTAATGTCAGGATTTGACAGCAATATTGGGGGAGGTGACTCTTTGTGCGGCTGCGTGGCTCACAGGCTTTTGCTGTCATTTCTGATGACAGTAACGTTCTCCATGCAGATTAAATTGGTGTTTACAGATTTGCCCTGAGTGTAAGTCCCCTCTCCCACTGGGATGCACTGACACAGGCTGATGATGAATCCCAGACAGGACCAGCCACTGTAGAATGCAAAGCTTCTGTGGGACTTCACTGGGACTGACTGAGCAAAGGATGTAAGGAGTATGTGGTGGAGGATTGTGAAACAAGCGATATGCATTTCTTTACTGTATACAGCTGGATCAAAGTTGGATTGTACTGCTCAAAGGTTTTTTTACCATAGATCAGGAGGATAAATACAGTAGATGGTTGGTAGTTGTACATTTACTCAGAAACAAACTATATTACCTAAAGAGGTAGCTGTCTATAGTTAGGTTTGGTTTCATGTATGTCTCAAAATTGTCTAAGATGTTTCTCCATTGAAATTATTCTCCATTAATAATTATATAAAATATAATTTAAACCAATAAGAAAATTGTTGACACAATAAAGGGATATGAAGATCTGAGATATTAAATGAATGTTGATGGCATAGACAAAATAATTTGTCCATACTAAAATGTAGTTAAACAACTTTTCTTGTGTGTATAATGAGTAATTCTAGCTGCTTATTCTGCTTCTGTTGAGATAAGGTTGTTACAACTGGGCTGTTTTGCAAAAGGTCGCAAAGTCTAAAGCAACTCGAGAATTGTTTTTGCAGATGTTTTTCTTTCTTGGGTTAACTTAAAAAAGAAATTACATTTTCACTTGAGTTTGGCAGTTAAGGCAAATCAATGAAAGTCAGCTGAGCATAATATTTTCCTTACAAAAAAGAGCACAAATAGACACAAAGTGGGAGATTTTGTCTTGTTCTGTACAACAAAGGGAGGTCATACAGAAAGGGCAGGTTAACCTTTGCCCTCCAGAGTGTGATTAGGCTTATAATAGAAGGTCCAGAGTTTCAGACCATCCATACATACGGCTCTGATCCCATGCACACCACCTGTTTAAAGCTGAATTTCTCATCGTCAGTCACAGGGAGCTGTTGGGGAACTACAGGGCCAAAAAAAACTACAGGGCCCACTGTTTGAAATCTGACTCCTCTTGTAACACTAGATGAGGGATGTGGGGTGTGTCTGTGATACTGTAACATATTTTGTCTTTTTTGTCTTACAAAACTTGTCTGATAATCTACTTCTCATGTAAAAATGAAGAATTTTAAAACTGCTCTTACAGGATTACAGCAGAGGCATGTTGGGAATAGAGGCTATCAACATCCTAAAAGGGCACCATAAAAATTCCATAAAAGCAGCAGCCATACATTAACAATTCCAAAATTTTATTAGTTAAAAATCTTGTCCTTTGCAAGCATTCAAATCTCAATTCTCAAATTTTCAAACTGTTGTGCCAAGTTTGATGTCAATTAAACCAAATGCCATAATTCTTGTGTGCCTATTTCTTACTGGAGAGTCACCGGCTTTCCTAAGAAATATTTTTATTGAGTGAAAATTATATTTCATGTAAACGTCTCCACAGTCCATCACTGTGTTCATCAAATATGAGACTGAATAGACCACAAAATCAGAGTATAGCAAATATGAAAAATCAGCTATGTAAATGATGTAGTTTAATCAAGAGGAGCGCAGCCCACTACAACATTTGAATGGCAATTGCTAGGCCATGCTTTTTGCATTTATTAAACTTTACATTTGTGGATGGATTATACTGATTACTAGTGTTTCTTTATCAAGAATGGCTACTTCATCCAAAGAATATTTTATTAATCTAAATGTGCTGTTTGTAAAACTCATAATCTGGAGTGGCATTTGCTCATAGCAAGTGCAAATTAAATGTAAATGCAATATCCAGAGCAGAATTGTTCCTCCTTTTTGTGTTGTTCCCAAAGCAAATCGGTTAATCACAAACATTCATTTATCAAAAGGCAAATTACCCAGAATTAAAATAAAAATATTGTACTGTATTATCCCATTATTGATTTGATACTTGTTATGATGGTAATGCTTGTTTTAAGATATTAAAAGGCTGTGAAATTATGTGCTTTCTCAGAATGTAAATATGAAAACACCCACTGGTCCTCTTTGGATAAACTGCATTCAGCTTTTTACAACATGAAAGAGTGTGTAAAAAAACAGGAAATAAATTAATGTCAAAAGGAAACACTGATGTTTGTGCAAATGGAGCAATGCACAAACTATATCTGGATATTAATTTCATGCCACAAACAGCGGTCTCCATGCGCATCATTGTTAGAGCTGTGGCCCCCGGCGACGGATTGATCCACTTCACCGGCTCAGTGGGGATGCTGGAAATCTTGAGGGTATCAGCAGGGCTCCAAATCAATAAGGTTAATAGATGTGGGGGCTACGCAGTCAGAGGTGAGCAGCCTGGCATTTTCTGTGCCAATGAAGAAAATTCCAAATGACGACATGTCACATTCGGGCCGTGCATTAATGTTTGATTACCTGTACATCCAGTGCCAGCTAGCACGTTAGCCAAGGTCCGTGCTATGACCATTAACTGGAATTATTTTTACCACAGGCCACTTCCACCCTGTCCCCCCCTTCGTGGTTGCTTTGGGACTTGACTTTGCTATGACTTCCTATGACCGGTCCCACCAAATTGCATGCCCATTTCCTCCTGCTCTTTATAGCACTGATTTCACTACTACCAACAGTTTCATAATCACTTGATGAGTAATTTGCTCTAATTTTGAATTTCCCATTGAGTATTTGCTCCTTTAAAACACGTACGCTTGGAGTGTCTTTATAGAAGCTCTCACATCCGATTTCTGAGAGGTCATAATTGCCCTGCACTAAATGGAGAAAGATGAGGGAGTAAAGAATAATAGGGGCAGGAGAGCTTAAGAAAGGGACAGTCACAATTCACAGACACAAATGAATCAAGGGTTTGTTGGCTGAAC
Source organism: Botia almorhae (assembly GCA_036877575.1). Classification (NCBI taxonomy): domain Eukaryota; kingdom Metazoa; phylum Chordata; class Actinopteri; order Cypriniformes; family Botiidae; genus Botia; species Botia almorhae. Next base: position 11,391 of record JAZGTJ010001222.1, on the reverse strand, counting down.
ATATGCATTGGGTTTTACCAAAGGTCACTTTATTTTTGACCATTTTTGATCACCTCTTTTATTTTGAATGTAATCATTTATGGGTCGCTAACAAATTTTGACAAAAATTCTAGATTTAACACGTGCTAAGAAATGTATTCTTTACATTACATTTACATACACATTTATACATTTATACACAATATATTTTGAACACACATTAATTATTATTTTCAAAATTATTTAAAAATGGTTGTCAGTGTTAAAAGTTTAGGTATTGGAATTTGGGCGCTAGATACAATGTTGATCCAATAAACATGATTTCGGACACTGATGATTCAGTGACCTCAGACATTCTTTAAAGTGCACTTTACACTTGTTACTTAAGGTACTCCAGTAAGTGCTTAACACAGTGGTTTTAACTAATTGTGCCCAAACTATGTAATATGTAAAAGAAAATAGAAAACACATTAAACATTCTACACATTTTTACATTTAAAATATTTAAATGAATTTTATTAAAATGGAAAACATTATTATTTTTTAATTATTTAATTCAACAGCAGACACACAAATCTAAAAACAACCATTACCCAGTCATGTTAACCCAAACGAGTACTGTAGTACAATTAAAGGCTAGTCACCACAGACTTCACTCAGGAAGTTTCCAGTCATTCCTCTCACATTGTATACACAACCCATTAGCATGTTTAAATGGGGCCTTTTCATATGTTTCGATGCACAAAGTCTCAATCCTTGAATGGTAAAATGCAAATTGGGTGCTTGCTGGTCTATTATGTGAGTATCCCAGGCTCTCTACCTGCCTAATGTCTAAACAGTGGCCCATTGTGCTGGTCCAGAGGAGGTAACCTGCCTCCACACCTTTTTTATTAAACCACCTGCGCATGGTCATTACTGCAAGGTGAGAGGAAAGAAACTGGTTTAGGTCCTGCTGACTGTGCCAAATTCTCCAAACCACACCCCTCACTCTAATTTGGCTGCAGAAAGCCAAATTAAAAAGTACCAAAAAATACCATAAAATATTGGAGCTTCATTTGCATCGCAGCTTACAGTTTTATTCTAGTGGAAGTGTTATTATTTACAATCCTCCCCTCCACTAACTTGAATAGATTGAGACAAAAGCTAATAAAGAGTTTTCAGAAGGATGTGCCAGACATTTCATAGGTCCTACAGATTTAAAGAATTATTGTCTCCTGGCTTTTTTTAAAATAACATGTATTACAATCCACTTCCTTAGCCTTTCCTGACACTTGTTTCTTACCTCTTTATAATTGCTATTCTTAATGAATATTTAAGTGTATTTTTATGACATTAAAGTCAATGTCAAATATTATCTATTAATCAAAGGCCCTTTTGAAGTAGGGGAGTGAATGGCTCTCATGATTTTATAACTGTTTTTACACAGAACAAAACAGCATCCAGCACAAAAAGGGTCCTACTTTGATTTATGCTTTCTCTATTTTTAGATTCTGATTATGAAGGAAAAGTGGATACAAGAGCACAATTCATTTTATATCAAAGCATTAATGCATTATCAATTTTCCAATTACAATTTTCTTTCACTTTTTCTATAATATGATGCTTGCTGCTTACAAAAAAACATCATGGTAACCATAGTATCCAGAAAAATTCCATAGACAGTACTAGTATTATTTTTGGGCAGATCTTTGAAAAACATTTACTTTTTACCCCAAAATCATACTATACTATAATAGTCATTTCTTAGTGTATTACCATAAATTTACTGACATTTATGTATTTTGGACTACAAGTACTGTGACACCACGTTTAATTATATTTAAATCATCATCAATTAAACGCAGTACAACAATGCTACATAGTACCATGTCATTGTTTTGTTAAAGTTACAGATTTATTTCTAAATGGTGGATGGATGTAGTGCTTAAATGTCATTGCGTGGAAATGTATGTTTAGTCTTCAAAAAGTATATTCTTATTTCTTTTTTTGTTTGAAATGACCCAGACATATTCTTTACAAATTTTGTGAGTTCACCCAGTTAGTACAGTAAAATCAAACTAATTCATTGGATTAAGCTTTCATCTTTTTGGTAAACTATGGATTCTATGGTACAGGTCTATAGGAGACAATTAAAGCTTGACAATTAAACATTTAACAGTTTTGAAGGTCCGCTTTACAAGCTTGCATTTGCTGTGTTGTTTTTTCTTTATTGGCTCATCTGTGTCTGTTTTTTTTCTCTGTTTGTTTAGTCTCTGTGTGGGGCTGGAAACTCTTTAGCCCCGGTGACCAGCAGCAGGTGAGGGCTCCAAACCTCTTTGAAGTCAAGGCTCCTTATTGATCGTGTGCATATTCTAAAAATCAAAGAGGGCTTCAAAGGCATATCTCAACTCTAAAAAGATCACTGCATGGCAAAAACAGGCCCAACAGTGACAGCATGAACAAGCAAAGCAGGTGCTACTTGAGAAGGTCTCCCCACCCCCCAAAAATAACCTGGGACAAAATCCAGACACCCCTGTATTACACTGCTAATGCCAGTTATAACCACTTGTAACAGGAACAAATCTAACAAATTTCTAAGGACGGTTTAATATTATTGTAGCCAGACTAGTCGCTAGCTATGTTCATGTATTGATGTGTTACTGCTGGGATGTGCATTACTCAGTATGTCAGCTGTATGTGATTGGAACGGTTCTTTAGATGTATATGATATTTTATTCAAAACTGAGGCCTAGGGCTGGGTGTTATGATGTTACTATGTGACGGTAAAAATGTTTTAACCAGAAGACGTTTTTAGTTGTTTTTGGTTGCTGAGGAGTGTTGCAACTTGCCATATTAATTTAGAATTTAACTGATGCATTGTCATGTGTATGAAACAGCTATTTCACAATGGTGTTTATTGTGGCTAATTCAATCAGAATTCAGAGTCAAAAAATCTTGGATACTATTGTAACCTGAAGGAGGAAACAAAGACATTACACTAAAGACTGGTGTATGGGGTCTCACTTGGGAGCCCCAATTGCCTTTATGTAGCAGAGAATCAGCCAATACACATTGGCAAGTGAAATTTACATGGTAAGTCACTCCAACCTGCATGGAAAAGCCACTCTGTACACTGAAGAGCTTGTCTTTTCCCAGTTCACCCAAAGCCCAAATGTCTGAGTACCAGGTTCTATGCTTGCACAATAGATCTTGACAGTGAACTAAAATGAGCCAGTTGTAGAGATAGTTGTGGAACCGAATATTCACTTCCCTTTAATTGGGCAAGGGTACCCTCCATGACTTTTGTGAAACATAGGGAGATAGGGTCAGGCTAAAAGGTAGAACATTGTACTGGAACGCTCAACCCTCAAAGGCAAACTAAAGAAACAGTATGTGTCAAAGTAAAATCAATATGTGGATATACACATCCTTCAGGTTGGTCACTGCAGTCTTGGTGGGGAATGCACATACCTATTTTCTTCCGCATCAGCATTTTGAATGGGAGCTTGTGCAGGGCCTAGTTTAGGAATCAGTAACTTACCACATTTCTTGGGCACAATGAAGCACAGGCTGTAGAAAGCACAGGCTGAACAAACAGCGGCCTGAAGCACAGGCTGTACAAACAGCGGCTGGAGGACCGGCTGTATTGCATCCTTCACCATTGCCACAATCTCCACACACAGAATACACACACAGCTAATCAGTTTCTGAGCACGTAAACATGTACTTGGCTCCGAAGCAAGTGTATTTGTAGCCGGCTTATAATGTCTGGGTAAGAGTGGCTCTGCATGCAAATCTTACTTATCTTACTTAAAGTTTTAACTCAACTGTTCTGAAATATGAAATTATTTTTGACTGAAGCCAGACTTTTTGATGATTATTAGATTAAAATAAAAAGAGAAAATAACCAAATTGAAGTACATTTTATTTGTATTTTTCAATTTCAGGGGATTTTCCAAAATTTAGGCATTACCACGTTTATTTGATCAAAGACAACTGTATCTTTATATTCACATCATTACTGTAATATCAAATTACTCTCCAGCTTGATTAGTCTCTGGCTCTGTTCTAGAGGATTCCACTGGTTCCTGATTTAACTCATTGTCAGTAGTCTCCCTGCTTATGTCAGCTTTCTTACCTTCTCAGGAAACAGCTAAACATTTGTGAAGTGACTGTTCTAAGAGCTATTTCAGTGGACCAAAAAATTAGGATCTGTACTCATCTTATTTAATCAGATTTTTTCCTTCATCCACAGCATGCAAAAGCATTAATTTTCTGTTCACAATTTTATCTTTGTGTAATTATAATAAAAAATGTTGTTATAATGCAGAAAATAATTATAATGCAGAAAAATGTTCCTTTACACTTTTGTGTATAATCTCATTTTTCTGGGTAGGAGGATGAAGCTTTTTCAAGAACATTTGTTGGGGATCACATTTTTGTTAAAATGTGGTTTTGTGGATTTTGAAGGGTTGTTTAGACACTAACCCTTTGAATGAGAATTCTAATGCAAAATCATTTTTTTAATCAGGTTCCAGTACACCTGTGTTTTTAGATGCTAAATATAATGGTCCTCCATTTTTAAAGTCTCCTAAAACAACAGGCATGCGCCTGGTTTTGGTGGCAAAAAGCAAGAACGAAGTAAAATACACGTTTTTTTGTCTCATTTCCATGTCTTTCACTCAGACTGTCATGGTTTGTATCAAAACATTTGTTCGACAGGCCTCTGACAAATCAGGTTTTGTTCACTGTATGTTTGTAGCCTCACAGCAAGTGTCATCTGCCCTAAAGCACATGTAAGCAAATAAACAGTCACAGAATGAAGTATGTTCCACAGGATTTAGCACTGGATAAACGAGCATTAAAATGCTAACTTCTTTAAACTCCTAAATCCTAAATAGCCTCCTTTAGGGAAAAAGAGAAGACATGAGAATAGCCCATCCTGCCCTTTCTTTAGATGCCACACAATGCAAACAATGGACTTACTGACCCCCAAAATCCCCTTTCGTAACATTTAAGAATATTGCTAGCCATGTTTATTGACTGTTTTAGTTGTATGTGGATTTTTGTAGCTATTCAAAGGGCCACCTCTCACAGCAATTGGTAAATGCTGTGTGCTCTCATGTTGAAAAGAAAAGTGGAATAGAAACAGCAGGTTTTATTTCACGTATAAAAAAATAAACAATTGTTATTACCATTAAGATGGAAAATAAATGCCCCTAATTGATTCTGGTCAAACTTACAGCGGTAAAATATCTACAGTATATAATGCGTAATGCGTGGTCCTGGTATTTACTTTCTCATGGGGAGTAAATGTCCTTGAAGTATAGTAATACCATTAACTTTTAACCTTGTGGGGAAATTTTTAGAGGTTGTTTTTGTGCTGTGTTAATGTTTTTTTTAATCTAAAATAGCATAAAGTGTTCTGTGAGGATTAGGTTTAGGGGTAAGGTTTGGTAGGGGTATAGAATATACAGTCTATACAGAATATTGTGTGTGTGTATGGGGGGATTTTGAGGGGGTACTTAACCATATAGCAGGAACAAATTTTGTAGGATTTTGTCAACATTCTCTAACATGCGTTCTTTATGTGTGAAACCATCATCTGTGTTTCTGGGGCAAGTGACTGACCTGTTTTAAGATTCACCATTTGATGTTAGACATTAAGAGGATGCAGTCAGAGCTTTCGTGTTCACATTGCATGCTGTGAAACTTGTTGAGGCAGAGAGAACAGGCTGGTGCCAAAAAGAGAGAGGGCTTAGCAGGGGTTGGCCAATCTCAGCACATCTTCTACTTTGGTGTTTGTGGTCCATGTCATGTAATTACAACCCAAACACTAAGAGTTCTTCAAAAGGCAGAGGAACATATATGTTTTTGGTGGCCTCTTTATAAGTGTGGTATATAAATTGGTCTATTCAAAAAAATTGCCCTTAATGAGCTGTGAATGTTAACTTTGGGTCGGGTATAAAATGTTTTTTACAGACCATAGCCACAATGCCTTGCAAAAGGACAATTGGCACATTTAGGGCTGTGTGAAAAAGTCTTGTGTCTGCAGCCAAAAGAATGAACTATGGCAGACTGGAGAATATGAATAGGCTTTTTACAGGTCAGGGATTCCATTCAACACTCTGACATTGTTATTATCTGAGGTCATAGATGTGGCTAATTAATATTCTCATCATACATTATAATAGGGCACTTTAGTCAAAATGCGTTCACAACCTTACTCTAAAATTCTGACTTACATTCTGGCCTTTTGACTTAAATACTGTGATATTGGTAAAGTTAAGACTTATTTAAAACTTATTTGAGGCTTATTTTTTAAACAAAACTCTTTAGATTATCATTTTCTCTGCTGTATAATGAGGTCATTTGTTATAATGTAGCGGAGCTTTGGTTAGTAGTGGTTTTTGTGTATAAACCAAACCTCACTGTTACAATTGCTTATACTACAGGGTCAAAGGTTTATGGATCAAAAAAATCCATAACATTACATATTTAAAAATTGTGTGTAACTCACCTTTCACTGTTTGTGACAAGCATAAATTACCATACCATTAGTATGGTAGTATTTCTAAGCAAAACTTACACGAAAGGATAAATGGGACAATATACATATACCAGAATATCATTAAGGATGGGCTCTTTTATTTTAGGCAACTCTCCTATAACACCCTAGCAACAAACTTATCAATGCCCTAGCAGCTATGCAGTCCACCCTTGCTCTGGGTTTTGCATTGGCAAACACCACTCACATTTAATTTAGAAAAAAGTCTAGTTTCTGTTTATCTTCTTTGTAACATTGGTGCTAATGGACGATTTTCAAACCTAATAATCTTCTATACCACCATTGGTTAAGCTTATTTCCTTCAGGAAACACAGCACTGTGTTACTGTTTTACGACCAATATCCCACATTATCACCATTATTTACTACATCTCAGTATTTCGAGCGTTATACTCTCAAAATCAATTTACTCACCCACGAGAAGTACTCCACCTGATCTATTTCATTACTGTACCTTTCTGACAAAAGGAGCCTCCGACTTGGAGTCAGCGCCAACTGCAATGCTAATATCGCCAAAACAATAAAAATCTATCATACAAATTTGTCAGTACAAATCTCAGCTCTGAGGTTCTGGGTTATTGTTTTATTCTATTAGCCTCTTATTACCAGCACTTTCAGAGACCTCTCGTCTTATAGCAGCCTGCCTGAACATTTATCAGGCCATGTACAAATGTCTGGAACATATGACGGCTGTTTTCTCCATGTCTGCTCCAGGGCAAACAGAAACCGTAGGCTGTGTTAGCAAACTAATGGCTCTCTATACATCTGTTATCAGACTGCACCTGATCTAGCTAATGTTACATGGGACTATTGATGTACTTCTGTCCTGCATTTTTTGGGTAAACTGTATTTATTCTTGGGCAAGCACCCACAACATTTATTTGGCATTGTGGCACCAAATTTTGTTTTTAACATTTTCTTTTTATTGAAATGTAAAATTTAGCTCATAATATGATAGGAGAGAGGACAAGAAATCAGGGCTGGAAAATGTTGCAAGCCAGATTTTAACATTGCCTACACAGAATGTGCTAACGGCTAGGTTATCTGCAAATAAACAGAAAGGGTTAAAGTGCAACTACAAGGTCCATAATTGCTATTAAAAATGTGACTAAAAAGGCGACACACTTGACGTTTTGCAGAGTTGTACATTTGCAGTCAACCAAACGATTAGACGTTTGACCTGATGGTTTCTTACAATAACTGTACGAGCAGCCTTTGGCTATTTACACCACCATCAACAGAGTAATTACCAGACTATTTAAAATAATGCCACAGGAATCAAATGGTGATAACATGTAATTAAGATGTGTTCCCAGATTAGAGAACTAGCCAACCTACGTAACCAATCTTTCACTGACGTCCCCCAAGATAAAGTGCCCATCTTCCAAAATGTCAAACAGAAGTGATTTAATCTGATTATTTTCAATTAATATGTATGTCGCCCTGTCCTATGTTCACCTGTGTTATTGACATTGATATATTGTGCTCATCTTATCCTAGAATTTATCCCAGATATGCTCATTTTTCCTGAAGGTCGCATTTCCTGTCTCAGTTCCTGTCATGCTTTCCTTTCTCCCTTTCTTCTCTTCCTCTGCCTGCGAGCTGTGCGTGATATTATTTAACACCCCCCACTCTGCCCCAGCTTAACCATCTCTCACTCCCCCCACTTTAGGATTAGTGCTTCACATCAGAACAGAGAGGGGGCAATCATGTGAAAGGGCACTGATATAAATAGAGTGATGAAATATAATTGTTTGTAACATAATTTTACCCCCACTTTAAGTCCCTGGACGTCCTGTTGTAGGAAGCCAAACAGCCGTGGATGAAAGCAGCACTGGGACTCGTCATCCTGGGCTGGTGGAGACGTTTCATCCTGTCTGTCCATAGACGCTAAGCTTTTTCTTACTGCTGCACAATTCCAATACAATCCTGCTCTAGAGAAATAGGGAATAAATGAAAGCAGAAATACTGTACAGCCAAACATTGTGTCACTTCACATTGTCGCAAAACCTTTGGATGTTGAGCCCTTATGCTCACCCATTTAGAAATAATTAGTTAGAAATAATTTTGCTGATGAATTGCAGATTCCACTGCTAGGAATGTTTGTATTTTTGTATGTGTGTGTGTGCTGTCACAGACAGCAAGCTGCTCAGTCACATCTGAGTGGGCTGTACCATCCTGCCTTGGGGGCTATAGTACTCACTGTTTTCAGATTGAAACATCCCGTGTCATTTCCTGCTTGGCTGGCTCTGCCAGTCAAGGAAAAAGGGCTGAAATATGAATTGTGCTTGACCCCCTTCAGGGCTGATTATCGGACTCTGCCTTTCAAACACCTCCCTGTTTCATGGTGGTCCCAGGAACAAGCCTCCACAGAAGCCGAATGAGTCTGCAATGGGATCAGACACGTGTTGTACTTGTGTAGTCAAGCCATTGTTCCAGTCGAGCTCCTAAGGAGATGCTTGACTGAGTCGTTTTTCATATATTTCTCTTTGGATGTGTGTGGTTTTGAGGCAGTAGTACATTTGCGTGTGTGCATTCCTAGTGTTTTCAGCCCTTAGACCAAGATGAGGTGTCTTGAGAAGAACCTTCTCTAATTGAGCTATCCGCCAGCTATTTAACTTGCGTTTTGCTCCTGCACTGTAGGGTCTTTCCTTTAAAACTTAAGCACAGGGTCTAAGCACTGCTAGTGGGGGTCATTTGTCAAAATTTGTTTGGGGGAAACTTGTTAGGCATTTTCACTGAGGCATTTCACTTGAAATGCATCATGGTCTTTTGTGCTGTGGGGATCATCTATTTCTATGCATTATGAAATAAAAATGTACACCTGTACATTTTTTAATACAAACACCTGTATTCTTTAGGATTTGTGCTCTAGGAGCACAAGCTTTTCATTACAATGTGTGATGCATTACAAGGCACACCTAACCTAAGTGAAACTAACAATTTTTACAGTACATTGTCATGAATTAATAAGAACATAAGAACATGAATTTACTGTAACAAGGTTGAATGCTGCCTCAACTATAGGTGACATACTCAATGCTTTCCTGGTGCTCATGTTTTCCATGTTGCTGTGGCAATCGGAGACCCTAAAGAATCATCTCAGGAGCCTAATGTTGACATTATGCAGTGACGGTATGCAGCACATTGCCCTCAACAAAGTATGTGTCAGGATCACTTCCCCAGGATCACTTCCCTGCACCAAAGCAGACTCATAGCAGCACTTCAAGATGCTATGCACGATTTGACTACAAGTCCAACCGGTAATGCTTTAGATTACAACCCGCAAAGAACCGTGTAAGTACACTGAACTTACGGTGTAAGTTTCTGTAATTACAGTGTACCTATAAAGAACTTACGGGGTAAGTAAAGGGGAACAACGCGGTACGTTCGGGTAATAAGGGGGTAAGAAACCAGGTAATTACCATGCAAAGAACCACGTAAGTAAACTGAAGTCACCGCATACCTTTTTTGTAATTATAGTGTACCTATTCAGTACCTACGGGGGAATAATATGCGACGTTTGGGGAATAAACGGGTAA
>JAZGTJ010001221.1:16312-62314 GCA_036877575.1 Botia almorhae | reverse complement strand
AGACTGGTTATCTGTAGAGAGATAAAAAGGAGGGAACCGGATGAGCAGGAAACAAGAATTATTTCACGAGAGTGTTTGGGTCAAAGCTATAAGGCCACTGGACACAGCTCATGAAATACAAAGACAGCAAAACCAAAAACGCGCCTGGACCACAAGATAAAGAGAAAGCTATGTGAAATTGGGAAGCTATTAAAATTATTGTTTTAAAACTGTATGGCAAATGACCGAATTAGGCTTAAAAAGTTGTGAAATTAAGATCTAACAACGATAAAGCGCACAGATCAAATCTGTTTACAGACCGAATAAATGGTGTGCAGTTGACATTTAGATCTATCAAAGATAAAGTATAAAAGCATACACAGATCAAAACCTTAGCCCACATAATAATATCAATCAATAAAAATACGAGGAAAATACAGCGAATGTTTGGTGAACACAGGTGCGCGCGCATACAAATCTTAAATCACAACGTGTGCGCTGTTTGCACGGACAATGCACACAAACTATTGTCATTTTACGCCTCGATAACAATACTAGTGTGCAACTTGAATAAAAACAAAGTGCACTACACTGGTCCACAAATGTGTCATTCAGAAGGGAGAAAAACATCGCAAGCAAACGGTTGTTAGCAGGACACGCTGATCATCATGATATTGCCACAAATTCCCCATTCTGTGTGATAAATGGTACGTCTTACACAAAATATCCACGGTGGTTTAGTACCACAGCTTTAAGCTTTATCCCATATGTAATTTATTCTGTCAGCACCTCGCCACTGAGAGCCAGAGAATGAAGCGCCCCCTGGTGGTCACATCACACGACTGCTCATCCAAAGACACAGGAAAACAGCAGTGTACTGCTGGCTGGATCGGGTGCCTTATGGTATCTGACACATTAATCTCTCTCAAATCATTAATAAACTAAACAGTGATTATCAGAATTCGTGCGTTGCAACAACAATGTAAATATTTATACATAAATGATAAAATAAAATATGAACAAAATAAACAAATAATTATTATAAGGGAATTAAAATATAACTAGAGATCAAAAATGTCTTCTACCATACCATAAATTTACGATTAAACACTAAGATTGTTTTACAAAAAATGATAAACAAAGACAAATTTGGCACATTGAGTTTAATGTCCAAATGTTTTTCTGTTTTTCGACGTGACAAACTTCAGCAGAATGTTTCTTCAGAGTAAATATCATTAACAGCCCTTCAGATCTGGTCACATGACACATGACGTGATCATAAACAACAGCAGAGTATTGTTTATCTGACTGACCGTGGTGCAGTGCAAACTAAGAAACTAAATGTTTTCAAAGTAAATTTTTTTTAACATGAACCACTTCCAAGATATTGGCCAGTTTCTATATGAAACATGACACTATGTATAAGCAAGCAGCACAAATGCGTTTTAAACTGAAGATTTGTGGAGTGTTTCACCCATACATAAAAGCAGAGTAATGAAGTATATACTGCGTCAACGTAAACACCAATACAGAAAGTAAGGGTGGAAAATACTTACTATGTTTGATTAATGTGTAATCAAACATAATCCAGCCACAAGATACGGGAGACTAAAGTGAGAACACGCACGGTTTAACATCCACAAACCTTTCTGTTGTACAAAAGGGTCTTTGTAGTGGAAAACGGGGCCCACAGACTATAAAAATATAAGAAAAAAATATTTAATTGAAAGGTTCTTTAAAGAACCAAAATTATTATTCTATGGCATCGCTCTGAAGAACCACATTTAGTACCTTAATTTTAAGAGTCTATGAGGTGTTTGCAAAAGAATGTACTTGGCCCGTCTCGCACCACGTGCCGACCGAACGCGCGCGAGACACACGCTGTCCGCTTCCGTGAATGCCACGTGGTGGCGCTGCAATCGCATTTCTGGACAATACACGATTAAGGCGCAAAATGGCTTTTACCTCGAGATTTACTTCAAAATGTGATGCAATGGATCTCCTCACAGTTTTTTTATTTAGCTCGTTAGAATATCAAACCCTCCCAGAAAGGCTGCGAGAGGTCTCACAAAACACGCGGTGAGATCGTGCAGTTCTGTTTGCAGGGCCTTCCTGATGCCTCACGGTCACGGTCTACGTATTATTATTATTACAGGTAAAAATCCTTCAGCGTCATTTAAATTAAACTATACACTGTATTTGCGTTTGTGCTCCACAAAAAGTGATTTAAAATATAAATAGAACAATATAGAATTAAGTTAATATGGTTAACGAATGCACATGGCAACGTAATACAAATTAATAAAAAAATACAAATTATTTAAAAAAAAACACTATACTGATTTTAAAACAAATACCCGAATTTAAGATACAAATGTAATTGCAGAAATTAATTTTATCAAATGAAAAATTGATTTGCATAAAATACATGTTTTATAAATGTATACGGTTATCAAATGACATAAACGCCATATAACTATATCAGAAATATGGCTCGTGCTGCATCATATTTGTTTTACGAAACGAATCTTATTCGGAATAAAAATAAACACCATAAACGATTATAAGAAAAATAGAAACGAACATATAAAAAAGCATGAGTTATATTATTATGATTAATATCAGATCTTTTTCGTGCCTTTTTGACAGCCGGGTGTCATAAGGTGAAAATGTATTTTTCTCAACAAACAACTTCTGATTTAAACGACGAGAAACGAGAACAGAACCACAAATCTGAACAAAAATACATTTTCTTGCCTTTAAGAACTTTTGACGTTTGTTAAACTTTACATTCCTAAATATAAATTATTCGGAATACGTAAATTGTCTAAATAAAGTCAGCTGGACCGGAAACACCACAACATCGGTCAGAAAACAAAAGCATCAATAAATGAACATAAACAACAAAGAATTGGCGTTATTTTACTAATTGTGTTCAGAGAAACAATAGCAAAATAGAAAATAAAAGTTTTGTTAATTTTACGAACTTTATAATGGTTTATGTTTGTAAGTTCTGCTTTAGGTATTGTGCTAAAACCTTGCTTGTTTAAACTCGAAATAAATAATATTTACATTAATACTGATCAGGGGATTATGTGAGTTATGATCTACGATGTTTTCAGGCTAGTCTGAGCTTTAATGATGTTTCTTAAGCACACGTATGTGCAACTAAAATAACAATAAAAAATATTAAATATTGTATTTTAATACACTGTAGGAAGTGGTTATAAGATCGGCTACAAAAAATAATTGTGCAGTTTTGAGGATTTATGATTTTGTTGAATTTTTTACACCGAGCTACCTTTTAAATTGTAACCCTACTAAAGTGTCAATACACATTTAATCTATGTAAAATGTATTATATAAATACACAAAGTCTAAATAAACGTAAAATTACAACCAATGCATGTTAAAGTAAACAGTTTTCGACGGGTCTCAGTCGTCATGTATTTTAGTGGCCACAGGAGTCCGAGGGCGGAGCAAAGAGCTCCAGAAAGCCCATTGGCACCACGTTCTGAAAGCAAAGAGAGGAAACTGATGCACACATAACACTTTCTGACATTTTGCTTGTTGATTAGGTCAGAAGACGTTTTCCGCAATTAAATCGCTCTCAAAGGGGACGACCAATACACGGTGGACTAATTCATCGACATGAGAAAGCAGAAGATTTCCAGATAGATCGGAGAAATACAACAAGCCATTTGAACTTGACGAGCAGGTTACGTAAATGCTTTAAATGGCGAATAACCGCACGTCCTTTTCCATTCATAACATATTAAACCGAGGAAGTGATTCCGGGAGAAATACTTGTCTTCTGGACGAAGAGACAGATGACCGGACGCATGTGGAAAGAGCAGCCCGCTCCAGCTCATCTCTGTCCGCGCTTCAGTCCGGAGCGCAGAGCGCTGAGAGGCGCATCTCTTCCTGTGTGCTCGTGCTGGACTCCTCATCCTCCGATCACCATTCGTGTGAGGAAGAATCAACAGGCGAAGACGCCCCACAACTAGAAAGACGACACGGTAAGACATGAGGAAAATTACACATTTTTTGTGTGTGCTTAACCTGGTGAAACACTCACCATAAATCTCCTATAGCCAAACTTGGGAGGCCTGTCTATAACCAAACAAACATCATTCCATAGATTTGCAAATGATAAATGATGCAATATGCAATTAATTTTATGAGCCAATTTTCAATGTGTTAAGACATTAGTTTAAGCAAGCATATTTTAATCAATTATTAAAATCTCTCCAAACCAGCTTTTTTTCACTTTATTTTTTGATATTGTAGTTATTACTCCAGAGTACATTTTTGGTGATTACGATTACTGATAAAACTGGACAGAACTACACAAAAAGCGAGTTAACAGCTATTAATTAACTGGTCAATAGACTACTGAATCAGGACTGTTCGCACAGGCTAATTTACGACCCCGATGTGCCAGACGCAGACTGACCCTCAGCTTTGTCCATTCCTCTAGATAACGACACTGATCGAGAGAAGCCACAGACTTGTAACTTCGGAGACAACAACCCTAAATCCAGCAAGAAAAGGTCTCGTGCGGCGTTCTCCCACGCGCAGGTGTACGAGCTGGAGCGACGCTTTAACCTGCAGCGCTACCTCTCCGGACCAGAGCGCGCAGATCTGGCCGGAGCGCTCAAACTGACCGAGACGCAGGTGAAAATATGGTTCCAGAACCGGAGGTACAAAACCAAACGGCGACAAATGACGACCGAGCTCGCCACGACTCCCACGACAACGCTGGCGAGGAGAGTGGCGGTGAAGGTACTTGTAAACAACAACCAGAGGCAGTACAACCCCGAGGACCTGCTCAATGCGTCCGTTCCTCCCTTACACCAGTCGTTCCCGTACTATCCCTATATGTTCTGCTTTCAGCCGTGGACCTCTGGAAGCGTTTTCAGTGACGGTTTGTACTGAATTACTGGAGTTACACGGAGACACGAGTACAAAACAGCCAAAGCGCATTGACGAAGTACAGTACAGAGGCAACAAAACCACATTCATCCAGCGGGAATATAAATACTGAACCAAAAGGATAAGCGGGGCAGATTGTGACGTACTGAAGTTCACTGTTAACACCGATAATTAAGCCAAAGACAAAAATTCATTCAATACAAATGTTGTCAGATATGTGGCATAAATAGCACAAGTATGTTTTCAATGCTATACAGTGGCCCCGAAAACATAAATCATAAATAATAAAGAATAATAATTATACTCACAAATGATAAATGCCAAACTCTTAAAATGCTAAATTTTTATTGCATCTGCTAACAACATTTCAAACCAGTGTCATCTGCAAACAAATGTTGCATGAGCGTTCCTAAGCATTAGTTTGGCGTTTTTGGAATGACTTTAAACCAGTTGATTTTAAGGTACCATTTCAAGTTCCCGCAGGCGACTTCCTTAGCACAGTAACCACAGATGTAGCTCGTCATGTTAACTATTGTCACATTCCACTTAAACTGACCGAGGGATCGTATCCAAACCCATTTTTAATATGGAACAATATATCCGATATTTTATGTTTAATTTAAAACCTTCAATCTGGTCTGAAATGGTTTGACGTTTTGTTATCTAATGGCATTTTAAACGGGGCTTAAATGTACAAATAGGGCCGGTGTGTAAGGTTTGATATGAGAAGCGTGTCTAGTTTGGGAAGTTTTCTTAGTTAACGTTTGTTGTTGCTTTTTCTTCATGTTTATCACCAGGGAAAGTTTAAAAATCCGTCCTAAAAATGACCTAAAATGTGTCAGAGGCCCACTGTTTTAATTCAGTGTCTAAATTATAATCAAAGACACTGGCTAGTATAGAAGACACAGGTTTACTAAAGTTCGTAGAGCAAAGAAGGAAAACCGCGGTACGTCTGAGAAAATCCAACCACAGCGGAATGAAGCCTAAAGGGGTTTTGTCAACATGATGTACTGAAATTAATGACTGTATGACAACAATTTAAAAAGAAAACACAGATCAGAAGATCAACGGACTGACACGTTGCTGTACAGTCTAACATACAATAAAAACTCATTAACATGCCTTCAGGGAGTCCATTTTGTTTAGGTAATTCGACACCATTTGAGATCATTAGAGCAATACAGAAATCTTATTTTGAGGTCAGCTGATGGACGGCTTTGATTATATGTTTTAAATACAGTGTTTCGGTAACATGGTTGTTTTGAAAGGCAGTTATACTGGGATTACAAGTACAGTTGAACAGTCAGTATGAAATGAGCAAATGATCTTTAATCTGTCCTCTCTATGGCCTCTCATCCAAGACTAAATTCTAAGTCTTTCATTTCCATAAGAAACAACAGCGTGAATTGTCTGCTTTGAATAGTCTGTCCTTCTGTGTTTAAGGAAGGAAGGCTGGAGCAGTTGACAAATGAAATCCCATTTACATAAGGAATAGCACTGCAACACATTTGTATGTGAATATTCAATAAAAAAACAACAACACAGACGGTCTGTCTGTCTGTCTTTCTCTGTTCTCTTGCTCTCTGTTCTCTCTTTCTCTGTTCTCTATTTCTCTCTCTCTCTTTCTTTCCCTTTCTTTTTTCACCGATTTAAATAAAGCTCTTAAATATTCAAATGTTTTAAGTTGTTAAACAGAAAAGCTAAGATGAATAGAGCCTTAAGCCATAAATAATCGCTGGAGTTTGAAGTAAATGATCCGCTGATCATGCTGATAATCCGCTGATCATCTGCTGATTTCTGTTTATTGATTGAGCAAACGAGCGCATGACGATTTAGAAATGATAAAGCAGGCCTGTTCATAGAGTTCATTTAGCCTGTTTACATCCTCCAGAATATCTGCAGTGTTTCTGGTGCAGTTGTTTATCTAAACGATGAGACCAGCGTCGCTCCACGTGACTGCGCTGTTTGCCACATACCTCCACGAACGAGCCGCAAGTTTATCAAGACGAAAATGCAGAGGCAGAAAAGTGTATTTCTATATCAACCATGACAACATAGAGTGCGGCCGTTCCCGTGAGTTTAAGCAGCCCTTTCGTGATATCTGCATGATTCAGATACTGTCAATAGACCGTGTCTATGTTGCACAACAGAGCCTGGCCAAAGTCCAGGTGACATTAATCATGTGCGCTTTAGGAGACAACACCCTCATAAAGGCAGGAGGAGGACGGTTCAGTATCACTAACATACAGCATCCATGTGCAATCGGACCCTCTCGAACCTGCATCAACAGCAGCGCTGTTTAAAACAGAGTCAATGCACATTCAATGGATGAAATCTTCGTAACACAACGTGTATTGTTATTTGTTGTGTAAGAGACATCCATGCGTTTAAGGGTGTGAACAGCGACGCCGTTTCGAGTGGGGTGTCAATCCGTCCAGTGATGCTGTTCAGTTTTTATTATGCCACTCACTACCCCCAAAGTCAAGGAAACGGACCCATGTTAAATTCTCTTAAACAATAACATACAAATCTGAGAGGAAATGTAATGTTGAGTCATCTATGTACCTATCACACGCTGCGGTGAAGTCAACTGTATCGATGCACAAGCAAAAACAACTTCACATAATGCTGTTTAATATTATTTTTACATATTTGTGTGTCATAGATTTAGTTTTAGATATTTATAAATCTCTAGACTATACGGTTCTTTTCATAAACAACGATTGTTTGGGTAAAATTAGATATTAGAGACAATAAACCTGTTTTTATTATGACCGGTTCATAAATCTTAAGATTAATACAGTTTCATAGTTCTGGCTTACTTTCCAAACCAAAGTTAAGCAGGTAAGAGCTGTGAATGTCGTCTTGCTTTGGTTAGACAAGGTTAAATGAAGAAACTCCGCCCAAACTCTTGTTTAGACCTCCATTACCGTCAACGTTTCTGTCTATTCTTGTCTTTTGCTTGTCATTTCTTTCAGTCATAATCTTGATATATTCGATCTTTGTATGATCGTCGATTTGTTATATTTCAAGTGAAATATGAATAGATGAGCTACTGATGAGGAATTGGGGCACGGTTGAGCAACAAATGGATGTCTGTGTTTATACAAAAAAGTATCCTGGAAAAGTATGTAAACATTGTGTGTTTTCGAGAAGCGCAGACGATTCGTGCAGACTAGAGTGAGCAGGTTCATAAACGCACACAAAGAAAACAAAAACTCTGGGTGGGATTAGCGCACCAGTACATCTTCATTTTTACCTGCTACAACAAACTTCCAGCAATTAACCCACGCATGACAAACAAGTCATAATCCCTTGTTATTCTGATACAGTTGTGTTTTACTATGTGACAATGAAAGCGTCTGGTAAAAAGAGTTCATTCAGAACACATCAACCATGAGTCTGACCAAAGTCCCTTTAACGCGGACAAGAGTTCCAGTCATATGATCACAGCTCCAACTGACGTGAATGCGGAAAGACCGAAATCTATTACTACTGGAGATAGAACTATAAGACAATGATTTAATGACATTTCAAACCGGGAACAAAATCTGACAACAACGATAAAATAAATTGATTTTTTTTGCAAATCATGCAAATAAAGCTGAATATATGCGGTCCGGCTAATGCGCATGCACAGCCAAGTGTAAACAAACAGGCACTTGGTTCTTTAACTGTGTGGTGGAACTACACGAACTATATTAGATTTATGGTTTGTCTTGTTCTTATACACACAATATTATTAAAAGGTGCCTCACAATCCCATATGGTTCCATAAAGAACTATTAATAACTGTGGAATCTTTGTTTCATAGAAGGTTCTTTGTATTGATAAAGGTTCTTTGGACTATTAAAAGGTAAGAAAGAAATGGTTCTTCAGGAACCTTTGACTGAATGGTTCTTTTAGTAACCAAAAATGGTTTTATTATGGCATTGCTGCAAAGAACCTTTTTAAAATCTTTATTTTTAAGAACGCATGTAGGCTACAAGTGGCCTGTCTCTGCTATGATGTCTCTGGACCGACCCGCTGGGCTAGCTCTGCTTCTGATAGTGAGCTCTGAACAATGTGAAGTTTATTTGCAAAAAGCACAACAAACTACTTCACTGCTACATCATCTAAAATATAAAAGTCAGAAATCAACCTGTGAATCAGAATACGACACAATCAGAGAATAACATAAGTCAAAAATCTACCTGTAAATGTCTTCAATAACCTTCAATAATCTTGACTTTTGTTTCAGACTTGGCAAATCTGAGCTCAGTTTGAGACACTGTTGAGATCTCTTGTGAAACTCTAATGGAGACATCTGTGAGATTTCTGCCTCTTTTTCTCAGGAGAAATATCTGAGACGCACCTACGTAAAAGTTCCTGTTTGCTTTCCTTTTAATTCTATTGTTGTCTAGGAGAAATAATTGAGACATTAGAGAGATCTCCTCTGTTATTTTATTTTCCTACGGGACCAAAAACATAAGGCTGCTGATCTAGAACCTTACACCCAATAGATGATCAAGCATACAGGTGAGAAGATGCAACACAAAGCTAAATTTTACATTGCACCATGGACAGGGCGTTAATGCATTCGCCCAGGCTATAGAAAGGGCACAAGAGAGGAAAGAAATGGCCCACGGTTAATACCTTTGTTTGGAGAGAGCACAGCTTCATGATGACCTTGTCTCCTCAGGCAAATCCCCCCCACCCCCCCTCCCAACACCACCACCAATAATCCGACCCACAAGACTTCTCAGTCAGTTCCAAAAACGATTAGCTGATAACATCACGGCATGCAGGAATGTAAACATTTACAGTAAAACCATAAGAGATGAACTCTCCTGCAGCGTGATGCATTTATCAGCTATCAGCCCCTTTTCTGTGAAAACCCACAGAGAGCTTTTAAACCACAAGCACAGCTTAGCAACTGTATTTCATGTTTATACAGCTCTATCGGCGTGGGGTTAAAAATAATGTAAAGACCCAGCTAACAATTTTAGGCTGTAAGAACATTTCCCTCAGATTTCCTTAAAGCAACAAACACTAAAAATTAAAATTTTTTAGATTTTGCATTAACAACATGGCTTGGTTATAAAACCTTCTAGGCTTTTTTTAAAATTTCTGTAGCCTTTTTAAAATGTACCCCTAACAACTTAAGAATAACATTTGCCAATACTCGGAGAACGTTCCCTGTTAGCTGGGTACAACTTTATACGCTAAGTTTAAAACATGCGCATGGAATTGCTATTTACCATAAAAAGGTGCGCAACAGTGTTTTCCCTTTCTGGCCCGCACGACGAGTTTGTGAGTGTGGGAACGTGGTGTTTTTTGGCACCTGTCCGTGAATAGTTTTGCACTCCTCTGGCCATAGATGGGCTGCGAAGAGTTCCAACCTGTTACATTTCCATAAGATGCTTCCCAACAGGTCCGTCTCTCACTCCCCAAGCTCTGTGAAAGGAATTTCAGTGTTTTAATTATCGCAGATAAGGAAAAACAAGGAGTGCATTGAAGAATACTGACACAAGGCAACTTCACTTATCGCAGCGGAGATAGGACCTCCACTTAGAAGCTCTTAGGGCTGCTTACCAGTTCTGGTTTGGCACACATGCTCTCCTCCACCATGTGGAATGATGTCCGCCTGTCCTTGCTCTCCCCAGACCAAGAACTTTATTGTCAGGCAGGTAACATGCAAACATTCAAGGTCTTTACTGTTGGAAGCCTCGAATCAAAATTCCAGAGAAAGGTCGTTATCTTGTGTTTGTAATTCTAAAATCAGCTGTAGAACTAAAAGGCTACAATGTAGTGTTGCACTTAAGAAATGCCAATACCCGGCCATGTGTTATAGTGATGAGTAAAATTAATATGATACAACAGACAGTTCAGACTGGCTGTACCCTCAGTGACTGCACATCTTATATTAATGCACCGCAAAAAGTTTACAGTAAAGTAATATATATTTAAAAATACATGATATATAATAGTGTGTATATATAAATATGTTGCTGGAGAAATATTTTATTAATATTCTAATTATCATTGATAAAGACGGGGACATTTGCCATGCAGTAAGTGTCTCTGATGATCATTTGTTGTGATTAACGGGTATTCAGTGCATCAAAACTAATATAATCAATCAGAAACTACATCAGAAACAAGGCGCGACATACAGACGCGAAAGTTACCGTGTACCGTGAAGCTACGAACAAACATCACTCAATATGGGAGAAAAGTGCGGAAGCCTTGAGACACGCACGCACACGCATTTACAACCAGTAAAACCAGCATTTATTTACTTCCACGACCTAAACCTGATGCCTCGATTACTACCGCTTAAGAAGTTACAAAAGTGTCGTCATGTAGTCTACAACACACCCTCGTTCTCTCACCACCTGCCATTCAAACGCTAGCCGTACCACTGAACTACATGCGATTGAATGATTGGTTGGCTTATTTGACTGCATCTCGACAAAGCAATTGCTGTACCGGAATCAAATACCATAAGACAATTGATTCAGATCAATTAAATTCGACTCGTATACTTCACATCTGTTCACACCGGGAACGGAAACTACATTAGCGTGCGCACCGATGGACGCGTGCGGTCGCGCGCTGCAGTAAATGCGCGACTCCTTTAAATTCGACTGGATTTTGATTGGCTGTCTATGTTTAATCGTTCATCAGTGGCACAAAATGACAGCGTTTCCCCTCGTTGTTATTGTTATAGTTATTAACTATAGTTAGTTGTTCTCTTAAATGTAAAACTTCGTAGTATTGTGATCGCCCATAGTGTACACGAGCCTTAATTGGTCAGAAACCGGGAGTTGACTCCACGAGAATCGATTCTTCGACTCTTCCTTTTATCCTTCGCCAGTCACTACATATTTAGCTTATTATATGTAGCGTATTACTTTTAATAAAGTTTAAAAGATAAATAAAATAATTGCATAAATGGTTAAAATAACTATTAAACAAATCTTCTGCCAGGTAATATACAGTAGTACGTTTGTCCAAATGTTAAGCAGTTTAGGTTGCCAAGCCTGGAAGCAGTGTGGTGATTAATACAGAATTTCAGCTGGTGTACAGTGCTCAGTTTATTGGTTATTTTATGTTTAGGCTAATTCAGTCAGATTTTGGACAACCATTTTCCAAAGATAGAGAGAGAGAGAGAGAAAGAGAGCATTTCTTTGCAAGTCAAGGTCACAGCTCTGCCCGGTGGGCTTTTGTCCTATTCAACCGGCTGAGATTCCTCTCAGCCTTGTTCACACCTGGCGAAAAGAAATTACCCAAAGGCTCACCGTGCAGAAAAAGAGAGAGAAACTTTGCTGTGGACATCTGCACACAATATTAGCAAAGCGCTGCACCATCAAAACCCTGTGTGGTCTTAACATGACAAAACCGCCCATTTATTTGTTTGCTTCTTTCTTTATAATCCAATAAGACTTTCGACGTTTTTAAAAGCCGCCACGCAAGCAGCCCGTTTACACTGACGTTGTCTTTAAACAAGATTTTTTTATTCAATAGACATGATTTGAAATAAAACCAGCTCATCCTCCCCAATCTCCCCTTTCATTCTCACAACCGACCTCATGCATAAACGCCAGCACTCTGTGTGGTATTAATACATCACTTTTGTGAGTGCAAGACCGTGCACTGTGCTCTCCAGACTGGAGCCCATTAAGGGTGTCTTACAACTATAAACACCTGGATTTATTAGGGGAAGCTCTATGTTCACAGCAAACGTTGCATGCGTTTCTTTTATTTGGTGGAAAGTGTGAAATATCCTGTTTCACACGCCCAAACCTGCGACGCACAAACAACCCCGGCCATCAAGTATAGACACACGCAACGCAACAGGCAAACAAATCCAAATACATTCACAGGTGTCATGTAAATTATATCGGAAAAAAACATTCTTTTTTTAACATTTTTTTATTATTAATTTTTTAATATTGTTTATAACTGGTGTATGATTTTAAATCCAATTCGTTTAGAAAAAGGCCCACCGTTGAAAATGAATGAATTTGTTCAAATTAAAGCATTGTCATGTTACAATTTCACATTAGTATTTTCTCCACAGGGGACTAATAAATAATGATGTGAAAATGGCTGAGGTTCTGCTTGAGGTTCTTCTGCTTTTTTATCACATATAATACATTAATATATAATACATTAATAATATAGGTTTCATACAGAAGACAGTTTGAGCGTAAATCAATATACATACTGCAGCACCAATGCACAAACTGAGATGTGAGGATCTGTCACGCCCCCTGGCTTGGCCAGGAGGTTCATCAAACTGAGTAGAAAGAGGTACAGAAAGACAGACAGATACACAGACAGCAGCCTTCAGCACAAGCAGAAAGAAGGAAGGAATAAAAAAAGCAGGGCAGGTGTGCTTTTAAACAGCTTTCATGGTTTCTCTGTCTCTCACAAACCTTCTAGGCAAAATAGAGGCATGTGTCCATCTCACTTGTAAGTAGTGTGTGTGTGTGTGTGTAGGACTGGCAATATTTCAGAGGGCCAAGTGTTTGAAAATTTAGTAAAATGTGTCAAAACCTGACATGATGATATTTTTTGTGACGTGTGATGATATTTTAAATGGTTCTTCCTTGTAAATAAAAGGCCCATAACTCAGCCAAATCATGTTTAACTTTACAACGAATCATGTCAACAGGTTTATTTGAGGATTAGGTTTAGAAGATAGATAAAGATCATTAGCCTGTTATGGAAACAAAGAAAGTCTGTGATACGTTTCTGGAATGTGTTAAAGTTACAAACAAAGTTAAGCATTAAAATAATACTTCATACTTAAAACGCTCTAAAATCATTCACTGTCAGCTATATAATAAAAAGTTGTTTACAAATGTGCACCACAAGTAGACCTTAAGTTTAGTTAAAGAATTAGAGTCTCATGCCTAAAGGCCAGTGGCCATGAGATGAGAAAGTTTATCTGTCAGCAGAGAAGGAAAGAGAATCAATTGAGGATTCCAGCACAAGACCCACACACAGTGTGTGAGTGTTTGTGTGTGTGTGTGTGTGTGTGTGTGTGCGCTGGGGGGAGAATTTTCTGATTGTTTTCTCTCTTTTTTTGTGGGCAGCTCTACCTGGGCTGTCAATGTCCTCATCCACAGGTGCAAACACTGAGGGGCTCAGACCTGTAGATTATGTTTCCAAAACACTGGCTTATGCACATAACAGAGGGGAGAGGGGAGCTAAGTGTGTGTGTGTGTGTGTGAGGGTCTCTGCACATGTGGCTTCCATACTGTATAAATGTATTTTTAATTGTTTAAATACAGTATACAAAAACCCAACTAACAGGGAACATTTTCAAAACATTGGCTAAATTATTAATGTTGATTAACGAACCTTAACGTTGATAGAACATTTTTAACATTACGTATTATATAAATTCTTCAGTTGTTACTGAAATGTTACAGAAACATTACAGAATTAAAAGTTTGAATAGAATATTTTAATACAATATCTTAATACTTTATAAAATAAATAATTGTTAGCTGGAAGAAATTTGGACTCATTAGATAACAAATGATCAAACCAAGTCTGCAAACATTTTAAGACCTGGTTTGTTTTCAGAATTAACTTTTATGAGCCATTTGTGCGATGAATGTTATTGTAAACAACTATTGGTGTTTAAAAATCATTTTATGTAACCACAGACATAGTTTCAAGCAGTGTATATAATTTATAACGTAACTTAAATTACAAAAACAATGAAATAATGTTTTTGCACTGGTGGCATCATTCTAAAATATTAAAATAAAAAGCCACATGGTTTGACATTATTACCTAATTTAAATCCAATTGTAAGTGTGACTCAAGTGTACAAATACGTTTGGGGTCACTGTATGTCAATTGACTGTATACACTGTATATAGGATCATTAGAAACTGATTCTTATGTAGCCCATATAATGCTGATTCGTCTGATGGTGTGAATTCATTCTACATTAACTTTACTGACTCGTCGGGGTGCTGAACAAGGTAGTGCCAGTTTTAGAAAGAGTGGGAGTTTATCGGTGAACATGTTATTACAGATTAGCTTGTGTGACAGAAAGACAGCACTGGTTTGTGTTGACTGCCAGAGATAAGTGAATTAGAGGGAGTCCACTCTGTCATGGCTTATTTAGACAAGAGAAGTCCAGGGAACTGCTCTCCACTCACGAGACACCAGACAATGAGATTTCTCAGCAGAGCAGCTCAGAATGTCCAGATCCACCAAACTCAGTGTCCTACACAGGTCTCCCCTCACAGCCAAAAGCTTTATGTCTGTCCGTAATGTACACAGAGGCAACCGGGCGCCAAACTGTCTGTCCAAAACTCGCTCTCAGAACGAGATGGAAGATATGATCACTAACCTCACCAATGGAAAGACTACCTCTCACTCATCATCTTTAACACAAAAGTTAAACACTATCCAGCAGCTACTCGACTACAGGAGTGTAAGTGCGAGATGTTTCATTCATTAATGCTGACTATCAAGAAATTATTTGCCACTTCAGGCCCAAATATGTTGTTTCAGTCCATGTATTTGTTACTACACCTAAAGCACGGCTTTATTCAGCCCTGTATACTTCACCTAAAATCACTTTATTTGACTTAATAAAGTTACATTTTAATTAATCTATATTCTGGTAGTTTGACAACAAATATATATATATATATATGTGTGTGTGTGTATGTATGTATATATTCTTGAATGTATATATTCTTGAAATTATAAGTTAGCTAAAAACATTTCGTCAAAATACATTTAAAAGAATGACATCGTAAATATGATGTTAAATATGAACCGATCGCACAAGGCCATTGTGTTTATCTGGCTATATTTGGTGCACTACACAGAACAGATTTTTGTACTTGAGAGCAAACATGATTAATCACAGAACAGACATAAGCCAGTACCACAAGACCCATTTTTTTAAGCTTCATATCAGCGCCTTAAGGTCCACTTACACAAGTCAGTCTGCTTCATAAGACACAAGCATGTTCAGGAGTCTATTACTTATGAAAAACAGCCACTATAGAGCTCGTAGGTGTTGGTCGAAAAGCGAGATGGACTGAAGAGGGGAGGTGTCAGCCGCGGTGAATGAAAACAAATGTGAGTTGTGTGTGGGTCTGTAAGCAGAGCTGTGATGGAAACCTGGGTAAACACGAGCGCTTCCTTAAAGCCTGCGGGCCTGCCAGTTATCGCTGTCAAAACTATAGGTGCTTCTTTCTGATTAATCATACGCTTTTCAGCATGACAGCTAATGGTGCCGTATAACTACAACCAAGACCAGAGGATTTGCGGTCGTTTAGTGCCAAGAATAAAGTAAAAGTGCTTTTATCCCATACCTACCTGACTCGTTCTACCAGAAACACCCACTATATAAAAAGAAATTGATTTTAATGTTTAGAAGGTGCTGTTTGTGGCTTCTCTGTAAATACATACTGTATATATAGCTTTAATTCTATAACGCTTAAAACTAGTACTTTGTTAAACGAGGACGCTTCAGGCTACAAATATCAGCCATTTGTTGCGTTACCAGACTAAATAGTTTAGATTAGGGATGAATGTGTGCGTTTACAGAGACACGGAAGAGACCTCTGTGAGAGGCCCGTGAAGATGTCAAAGTTCACAGTCAAGTGGCCTTCAGGTCACAGTCAGGCCTCAGAGGTCAACCGACGCACAAACACATCTGTGAGGCCAATGAACATAAATCAGCATCCTCACCGAGTTACCAAGTAAAGACTGTTGCTATACGAGTGGTTGCCGTGGATAATTTAAATGCCACAGCTCTGGTTTTGTTTAGGAAGCCCTCGCCAGCAGCTGTCAGTAGATGCGACAGTTCTCGACCACATTTGAAACGTAACCCGGGAAGTCCGTCGGAAGGGACGGCGTAACATCACGCCCGCAGGGTGGCCCCGTCTCAGGTAAAGGGGCCCCTGTTTTCTAACTGCAAAAATCATCACAACACAATTAAACCAAACAAGCAACAACAAACTTCTTTGGCAAGCGCGTGAGGTAAAAACCATAAACCAAACAAACAAGATCCTCAAGAGACACGTCTTCTGCTTCTAGCCGGCGATGACTCTTTATTAGCGCTAGAAGAGAAAGCAAACACTCGGCTGTCTGTCAGCAGACCAGCGACTAAAGCAACACACACTTTCTCACATCGTAGCACTTAGGATCTGCGCCACGTCCTTCTGTGACTCAGCTGATCAAACATCAGCCCGGGCATTTGTCCTAAAACAACAATAACAATCAGCTAATTCTCCACAAATACCTCATTTACCATCCCTGAGTCCTTACAGAACAGCACGGGCCGATCACTCTGTGACTCAGGAACCATAAACACCTCAGCATAATCCTCAACAGACTTCCCTGAGGAAGATCATCAGCACCATTGTGGGCAAGCTCGTGCGGGCCAGTCGCGACACGGATGGAAGAAGAGAGATAAACGAACGCTAGGGTGGGGTGAAACACACCATCACACATTCTCAGACATTCAAAGAGCGTTCATTAACCCTCCCTGTTTGAACAGATGTCTAGTTGTGCGCGTCTGTGTGCACTGGAAGAGCGTACGAAGGCTAACAAAATCGTTTTGCACCTGCGAACAAACCTTAACCTTGAGGGAAAGTAACAGCAGAACCTCTCGTTTGTCGACATTGTTTACAGTGATCATTTGATTCAATGCCTGCGTGAAGCAATTAATCCTGTATTATTTTGAGAGAAAGGACTATAACAACTAACTTTAATAGTGATGTTTTGCAGTACATAAATGCTCTTTCCAAAGCAAACACTTTAAGACTCCGCATTCTTATTTTTGGACGCGTTCAGCAGTGTTTTTATGAAAAGGTAAGGAGAAAGTCAGTTGAAGGACACAAGGACGAGTTAGAGCTGACGTTAGACCTGCGTGTCCACTGCGGCGTCGAAGAAATAAAGCTCGCACTCCAGACCTGATTTCCATGTCAGGTTTGTATTCAAATCGAATAGATGCTTAGAAATGACACTAAAGACAACAACACCTTGTCAGTGGGACCTCAGACACACAATCCCAGAACACAAGCAACACTTACGAACACGAAAGAACTTCAAGGGGAGCCGAATGGATCCTCACTAGCTAAAGGCTACACGGCAACGAGGTGTAATTATTTCAAACGCTTTTCACCTGCGTTTGCATCAGGTCTCCTGCGCTCAGTAACGCCCATGAGCTGCTCCGGCTCAGATCAGCTCATCCACCTGACAGGCGTGCAGTCAAGGTCACGTTCAGCTGGAGAAACGCTGACGGTTCTCCGTCTGTCATCTGCTCTCCGGGTGGATTTCTCAACACAAGCATTGCAGGCATGCCGCTACTTACCTGTGAAATCACAACATGGCTATTGTATAAATTGGCCTTTTGACAATCAAAGAAAAACTCTACACATGTAGAAACACAGTTGTCAGAATGATGCATGAACGTCCGACTGCATTAGATAAGAACATATCAAACCAAGTGGCATTAAAATAAGCAAAACATTTCATAAACAGAAGATTGTTAACAGATGTGTAGATAATACTTACTGTGATAAATTACACCTGTGGTTATTTGGCTTGAACAGTTGTGTGTGGAAAATTACTTTGTACTGTCCATCTGCTAATAATGACCTTGAGACAAATGCTCAGCTGACAGGGAACGTTCTCAGAATGTTTGCTAATGTTCTCTAAAAGTGATCAAAAGCGTTTGTGCAGTAACATTAGCAGAACTTCCTTTAATGTTATCCAAAATATTATTCTTTAGTGTTCTGAAGGTTGGAAATGTTACAGAATTAAAACAATTTTCGAATAATATTCTTATAAGCAAGCAATAACGTTAATACAACGTCTAAACAGCTGGACGTTTTGAACCTTCCTTACGTTTCAAAAAACGTTTTTGTTACTTAATGGAAATGTTACTGAAACATTCTTACAAGCTAAAATTGTTAGCTGGGTGGTTAAAAAATGTAAAGAGCTAAATTTAGCTCCGTAAAAGACCTAGCATCATTTGTTTGCATTTGACATTTTGTAATCTAATGCAAATTACATTTTCTTTAAAGTGTCCAAAATACATTTTAGGGCCTCTGTACAGACGGCTCAAGGTTTCTGTTTTATTGAAAAGAGAAACATTTAGCCCTCTCGTCCGGACGTTAGCAGGCAGGTAAAGTGAGAGCTCCTCCGCGCACACCCCTCTGCCAATTGTTCGGAAACTGCAGGTCAAAGGTCACATGTGCACCTGTGTCTTAGACCAAACACAGAACTTGCCACCAACAGAGATCTTTCAACTCTCAGAGCTCAGAGGTGCTGCTGCTTTAGTCTCGAGGACACTGCTGAAGAAATTCCACAGTCCACACCGAACTGTAGTCACAATGACACATACAGATGTTCCGCGATCCAGATGGTATTCCCTAATTTAAGACCATCCCAGGAGGACTAAAGCGATTAAGTGTAAAACTAGGACGGGCTAAGTTCCGCCTCCAATAAACTGTTAACAGAGCTGTACTGTTGTCTAAATCATCTTTTAAATCAAGCCACTAATTAATTAATTGGTTAATTAAAACAAATTCCAGAAAGTGGATTTTACTCCACGTTTCATAAAAAACATTCAATTTCTGTTATCATTGTAAATATCAAAAACGTTACTGGTTTATGTGCTCAACAGGAATTAACAGATTGCACGCAAGTATTTTTTTAATTTTTAATTATATTTACACCTGATGTTTACAAACCGTCTATACCTTTAAAACTGTGTATTTCAAAGTTTATCACACCGCAATACTTTCTCTGAAGACATTCACTTTAAACCTTAAATCATAGTGAATAACAAAATGAAATATTGAGATCACACGCAGTCATCAGCTGATGCAGGCAGGAAAAATCCTGCACTGCTAGTTTATTGAGCTGAGAAACACAAAGGATCGGGCAAGACAAATTTGCGTCATTAAATCTCAACTGCCTGTCGCGTTTCAGACAAAACTCTAATACAGAAGAACTCGCGTATCGTATTCAGTCTAGAGCAAAACAAAAAAACATTCCAGTGTCCAACAAGAAATAAAGCAAATCAAATTCATTCAATCCAGTCGCTTAGAAGGACCTCTATGTGGACAGTAAGGTCATGTGATCTGCACGTCTAAGGCATTATGGAATGAGTAACACTACAGGAACTAATACCAGCCATATAGGGCAACTTTCTAAAGCGGTTATCTGGACCAGCGTGACCTTCTGGAGACTCTATGAGATCTTACAATGATTTCTGGCAGTTGTGAATGAACAATCGCTTCCGCTCCACAACAGATTTTGAATTAACTGTGGGACATTTTCAGTGCTGACAAAATGCCACCACCAGATCCTACAAAAATACCTCTAACATAGAAATCTTTCATTATCTCTGAGTGCTATTCAGCCAGAGTTGGCAATAAATTACTGTATAAGTCTACTTTTTGCCATAAACAATTTTATTGACCTTTAAAACTCCAATTTCTACAGAACGTATAGATGTGTCTTCGGTTGTGCGTATATAGTTTGACTGGAAACATAAAAGATCTGGGTAAGGGTTTGCTCTGCTGCTTTTGGTTTAAAGGGGAACATAAAAGGAGAGGCTGAAAAGGCCAACCCACATTTAAAAGACCTCCCCCTCATTAACATATTTTCACTTGCTCCTATCTAAAGAGACCTCTGGCACCCCCTTGTGGAACTTAGTCTCAAACAAGTATTTTGGGCTGATCGTTGGGACAGTGAAAAATACATTTGGTGATGAACAAAACGGTCACAGTGATAACCTGGTTCATGATTATAAGTTGACTTATACACGGAGGTTTCAGATATATTAAATGTTGACTAAACAGAGATGAGTGTTTGGACTGTATATTTGGGTGTCGTTTTATGAACCAGTCCTTTTGCAGCTTGAGTGCTTATCTGATGGTTTTGCGAGCAACGAAAGGGAAAGCCGAGTCGAAGTGCTTACTTCTCTCCATCCCTCTGGGTTCTGCGTTTCTCGTGCTGGTGTTTGGTGATAACGTATTTGAAGAACTCATAGACAGACCAGCTGATGGCAGTCGAGGGCATCTGGTAAATGACCCTCGCCTGCACGCCTTTGAAGTAAGCCGGCAGGCCGCCAAGCCTGTAGACAGTCCGGAAGGCATGGCCCAGACCCGAGATGTGTCTTCCACTCTGGCTGACGGAGTTCAGCGCCAGAGACTCCTGCGTATTCAGCAGGGTCTTGCAAACGTCCAAGGGTGTGGTTGCCGCAGCGGCGATGGCCCCCGCCAAAGCGCCGGACACCATGTGAGAACACGGGTTGTATTGTCTTTGGGGATTGAGCAGCTCTTGCAGGTACTCGTAGGTCATGAAATGCAGGGCCTGGAACGGCACGTTCATGGTGAGCTGCGTTGTGTAGCTGCGGTAGAAGGCCAACGCCCCCTCCCGCTGCCACACGCAGCGCACACAGTCCAAAACGCTGCGGTACGGCGAGTTATACATCTGCATCCTCTGCTTTACCACTGAAGGGCGCCGCGGAAACAGGAAGAAGCGACAAGGTCATGGCAGTCAGACAGGAAACAAAAGAACAGAGGAAGGGAATCATTAGGCAGTCATCAGGTCATGACTGAAATACAGTAAGCCCATCAAAGCAGCAATGTTTGGAATGAATTAAGACGTCGACTGTTTCGTCTGGATACGACCAGATCAAATAAGACTTCTGTCTGACCTACAGTCAAGCTGCCTGCGGGGAATAAACAAAGCAAAGGAAAGCAGGTGTCTACACAAGGTCTCAGTCCGACACCTGCGCTAATTAACCTCGAGTCTCAAGAGTACAAAAACAGAAACTACTGTCAGACTGAGACGTGGGTCATTAGGGATTTTCAGCTAATACTACAGTTTCAACACAGAACAGCTGTTAATTAAAGCAAGGCCAACCTACTCCCACAAGGCTGCCTTTAAAAATGTTCTTTCATGGCTTCTCTTTACATCAGCTTCTCTCTGCCACCTCCTGGCTGGGAGTGCAAACACATACCTGTCTGAACAACCTTTGGGTGGTCAGCATGGGTCACTTACTTCTTCCTAGCAGATGTCTTAAATAGTAGTTCAAAAGTTACTGTCTATTCTAAATAGACTAAATGGTATATTTTAACTAAATATTTTAAACTAGTGTCCTATTGCATATCTGTATTTGTTTTTGTTTTTTTTAAATGCATTAAAAGTCTATCTTTCTCTTGTCTGTTGCTTTGCACAGCTCAGAACAGCTGCTCGTGACGAGCTTTGGCTTTTATTGGGCCATCAGCCGATCAGAACTGTCAGCATGGAAGCATTAGTCACATTCACTGCTCATCTGATTAGCTTGAGAACGTTTTGTTGCTAAAAATCATTATCTGACGGTGTTCTGATTGTCTGCATGCCACACTTGGCATTCCTAAGCATGCATTTAAAGACAAAGTAAATAAACAGGACCACATATAATATTCACAAGAGCCGAAAGATGAGATGAAAGCTGATATACCTTCAGCTGGATTCATAGCAGCGTCGTGAAGCAGAGTAGCAACACATCCGGCGGTGCCTGTAACACAGACCCTCAGACATTAACACCAAAAACAGCACCAGTGTGTGTATATAGCCACTGGACTTAAACTACAGCATTCAGATAGAAGCCTTAGGCCTGACTAGAAACAGTCAGATTATAACAGTCAGAGGCCCAGAGCTGTTGTGGAGACAGGCACCAAAGTTACGGGTGATTTAACAGAGAGATTACGGACTGGTTGGACAAACCGTGTAAAATGTAAGAGACTCTTTTGTTCTGAATACTAGCATTTACTCATTGTCGTCATTTTACAGTATGCAGCTCAAACTGCTGTTATTTTTTAATTAAGATGCTGACAGGATATATGAGACAGTTTAAATGTGTACTAGGGATTTCATTCCACGATCAAATAATTAGCAATTTTTACAAATATATTTAAACGCACTCTCATGGGAATCCCAGCATATTAATGTCCCAGAAACATTTTGTTCTTTGCTCTGCATAAGGCGGGTCCCCCTCATGGAGGCGGCCATCTTGAGATCACATGACCACAGAAATTATTTTTATCCTGATTGCCCCACTACAATTGGCAATTTGTGGTTGGCAAATAAATACAAAATGGTCAGAAAAAAGCCTGTGAACAGGGCGTTTCTAACACGCCAATGGGAAACGAATGTTGCAAAATTGTTACGAAGTCCAAAATTTACTTTAACTGTTGAGTTTGAACATGCCAGCAGTTACTTACCTGACCTGGAGAAGAGAAAGAGAAGAAACACTACAAAAGCAACACCAACGGTCACTGTTACTAGTTCAGTCTAACTTTAACTACCCATCACAGCAGCGTCTGAAACCTGCAGTAACAGTAAAGCAGTTTTCCATCACTAAACACACTGTTTAGAAATACTTCAACTGGATTATCTGGGTGTACAGCACATATATCAGTTTTGTTTGTAAGATAATATTTGATCTTAAATAAAATATCAAGTCACCAGTTCTATAGGATCTTCCCACATGACCGTCTTTTATATTAATAGCTACAGTGATGATATAGAAGAGGGGCAGTGTAGGTTATTTTGGGATCTGACCTCATTCACAGGAGGCTAATTAAAGAGATCAGCCGACACATGAACTTGAGTAACTGTTTGAGTAACACATAGTTCATAAAATAACTCAGCCACTGCCAAATAGCTACTTTCAAACGTGCCCATAAATGGGCATAAACGACAGCTAAATATCACTAGCTTTGGACACTGCTAGCCCAATAAATATGTTTACGTTAATCTGGAAAGATTAACTCTCCCCAGCTAACAATTTTAGGTTGTAGGAATGTTTCTTTAACATCTCCTTTAAGTATAACAAACTATTAAAAATGTTCTTTCGAAAGTTCGAAGAGCGTTCTTAGACATTTTATAAACGCTAACGTTGCTGACCACTCTCTATAAAAATGATTCGTGTTCTGAACAAAAACTCGCGTGTTCTGGTGAAAAGATTCAGCTGTGCTGTGGAACGGGAAAACCGGTACCGTTCGCTAAATGACTGTTTGCTCCAGGGTGGATGACATCACCGAGAACCTTTTTCAACCTTTCATAGCAGGCGAAGTAAAGTGCGTGGGCTGGCCCCGCCCCTATAGCCGTCACATTAAGGCCTCTGATTGGCCGCCATATCCCCTCCGTTCTCACAATGCGCCGCAGGGCGTCCATGACATTACGATAACGGGCGGCTGGATCCGGCTGAAGGCTCTGCATACGAGTCTGCAACAAGAACACAAATACATACACCACAAGACATTAATATGTCAATTAAAATATTAGTGCAAACATGTAAATAACCTGATGATATTTTAACATAAAAATAAAACACTTTAAATACTATCAATACTCAAACGGTTGTATTTTTTACCACAACCTTTTCAAAATTCATTATACGAAGGTCGTCAAATTTTCTGCGATTACAGTAAGGACTTTTTTTTCACCAGTTTAATAGATTTTGTGTTTACATAAACAAAAATCCTATTTGCACAACCTTTTGCTTTTTTTAACGTAAACAGACTACACAACAATTTATAAAACCGGTAAAATCATGGCATCACACTGGCAAAAGTTGAACTGATGTAACATCATAGATCAGCAGATGAGAACTGAAGCTCACATCATCTGATCTGACAGGGCGTCACACCCTGACATGCATGAGAAAGGCGGATGCAATTCCAAACCTGCAGCAGGCTTCCACATGCATGCCCGAAAGACTCACATTTAACAGAATAAACCGCATGAGAAAGCCTGTTATGTACTTGGTTGTGTAACACATACACTGAGGCCTTGAACTTAATCAAGTTAGACTACCACAAAGTTCCCCCCGGTTGTTTTTTTATGTCAGCACTAGGAATCGAACCATTGACTTCTGGGTTACAAATCTGACTCCGTAGACAACTTTTTGAGATTTCATGTCGATTTCCATCCATTTCTACCTGATAAATAAGCAAGAAAACAGAAAATGTTACATTTCCCACAGTACTTTCTATAACTTTAAAGAAAACCTGTATTGGGCAGGATGAGAAATATTATTTACAATATAAACGTGTGAAAATTGTGTCTGTACTCAGGACAGAACTACAATTTCTTACAGGACGTTTCAAAACTGCACACGATCCCTCGGAATGTCTGAGCTTGCAAAATAAAGTACACAGAGAATTAGTCATTTCCGCTTCAAGTAGAATAAGATAAATTGCTTCGTTCCAAAAGAGAAAGCACAGCCTTGTAAGATTATGATGTCCAGACTCAACGGGAAATGTAGACTTGACTTTTTAAACTACACCAGAAACAAATTCATTTTCTCATACAAAAGGTTTAGGGTTCCCACAGTTTATGATTAACTTTTTGTAATCGTTTCCAATGACTGGATTAGCATAAAAAGAAGAGAGTAGAACAGTTAAAAAAAGTGGAGAATTAATTATTTCTGGGTCCCATGGCACGTGATAAGATGTTAACCACAGTCATGAATCATGAACAGTGTTATATGAATAAACCTGAATATTTGTCACTTCTTTCACTCTGTATGAATGAACTCTCCACGGGACCAACATGCAGCGCATCACAATGCGTGTTAGGAGCTTTGAACTAACCTTTGACTAAAATGTAAACAGAATCCTCTTCAGTTATATTTACTATAACGGATCGATCATACGACTGGGTTACAAACCCCTGCAGGGCATTTTCCACCTTTTGCAAAGACAGGCAGACACAAAATCTTAAACGCAACATGTGCTGTAGCCAAACAGCTCTAAACAAATGTAAATTTTATGAAAATAAACCCGACCTTTACAACACTGTTTCCCTAAGCACCTTATGAAACTAAACTGAATTTTATGTTTTAGCTGAAACGGTTCCCAAAATTGTGATCCCCAAATGAAAGAGTTACACACTGAGGCGCTGCATTTGACAGAATGGAGACCCGGTAGAGACGGACAGCTGCAGAAGACAAAAAGGGCTTTTTGTCTCTAAATTCTTCATTCTGACAACAACAGCTGAACACTCGCAGCAAAACCTAGAGGCTGCCACTGACTTCCTGGTCAGCGCATCCATAAATGCAACTCATGCGAAAAAGGCAACTCATGCGAAGCACCTTCTGTAGCACAACTGCAGCAGTAGCCGATGAGAGGATGGTGGGCTGTCTACAAATACAGAGTAGTTACTGTAACCACATGTCTATTGTTAGTCGACATTACAGACCCTTAGCGCGAACTTAAAACTCATTTTAAGTCTGTAATCTGATGTACCTCTTTAGTCCCTCTATAGTGAAACAGGATATTCAACCAGAAAAAAATGTAGGTCAGGGCAAGATGGTATCTTTTGGGAGTGGACCACAATAAAGCCAGATGGCTGGAGTGGAAGTATTTCTAAAAGCAAAATGGTACCGATACACACACACACACACACACACACACACACACATTCTGGGCCTGGGACAAAATGCTGTAGTTAACTGTAGAAATATTAAAGACATGAAAAACTCAGAAATACTCAAACTGAAATCTAGGCTACACACACACCCTTGTGTTTTAATAACCATAATCTAAACATTTTGTGAGCGTTACTTATGAAAACTACAGAGGCCTCAACACGCATGCGCGCCGGACCTGTGGGAGCGTCAACAAGATCACGTGGTTTTGTAGGAAAGGAAGCCACGTGTGACCTTCCGTTCTCATGTGCGTGTTTTATAATGACACCTGAATCTCGCACAGAAAGGTACTGCAAGCATTCACAGCTACAGGATGCGATCACAAACGGGCAACAATAAAGAATCAAACTAGAAACCGATTCGGGAACCCAAAAGTGACGCAAACTGTTGAGCTACATCTCTATGACATTTGTTGTAATTAACTGATACAGAGAGATCTGGGTGTCTGAGGAATACGGCTACAAATGATCGCATTTATAACTGCATTAAAAGTGAAGTGCTTTTGCATAACTTATATGTATAAAGGAGGAACCTTATAGACGAGACGCAGAAAGTCTTGAGTTCACACACACTGAATCTAACTCGACCTTGCCAGCTTAAGACCTTCCGGTTTTCACTTTGACCTGATCAGCCCTGTTAAAAGGATTTAATCGGCCATTTATTAAAATCAAATGTGTTGCAACAAACGTTGCATTACTGTACCTTCACACAATCAATAGGAAACATCAGGCAATGCTCCATGATTCCTGCCACTGCCCCAGCTAACATATGAGTACTGGTGGATGAACCCTGAGGCAAACACTCATAGTCCGGTTCAGATAAATCAGTGCTTTCCTGGGAGCCATAAAAATGTCCAACGTGAAGCTCTGGTTCTCCTGCTCTCCGGGTTGCCAACGTCCCAGCGAGACCGTCCGAAACACCCCAAAAGCGCCCGTCGAACCACTGGATTTCGGCGCCCGCAGAAGCGCCCGCCACCGCGGCATCGCCGCCCGATGTGTCCGCTGTCATCCGCCGCCTCCGCACAAAACCATCCGCTTCCATTTGCAGCCGAACGCCCGCACTCAGTCCGCTAAATCATGCGTCCCGCGCCCGATGTTGACGCTTTCAGCACGGGCCTCTCCCTCCTGCGTGTCGGGGAGAGGACGAGTCCCGTTCACCGTGAACTGCGCACGCTGTAGGAGAAGACAGACAGAGCAGGCCGCGGGGGAAACGGAAACGCCTCCCCGCCCCGCACTGCGCTCTGATTGGAGCGAGGTCGTGTCAATCAGGACAGATCGCGCGCTGTCGTTATGCATGGTATGCAGTGACATAACAGCAACGTAATATTGGATAATAGCAGCCGCACCCAACTTGTTATGAGATAATAACTGGACTGTATGAATGAAACGATAAGTTCATCTGTGCTGGTGTTCGTCTTACAATAGAGGGTCTAATGCATACTCAAAAAGTCACTCTAATTTCAGAGTTTGTTAAACATGGCAAAGCTGCAAAATATTGACCGACCGTAAAATACTTCATACAGCAATATTGTT
This sequence comes from Botia almorhae, assembly GCA_036877575.1. Lineage (NCBI taxonomy): Eukaryota > Metazoa > Chordata > Actinopteri > Cypriniformes > Botiidae > Botia > Botia almorhae. The sequence goes on along the minus strand of JAZGTJ010001221.1, from coordinate 34,396 downwards.
ATTAAGCCAAATAATAACGTTTGTTTAATAAGGGCAGATTTTGAAGCCGCTTCAAGATAATACATTTAAAGAACAGGCAAATGAAAACTAATAATAATACACCAATTATTCAAGACAAGACAATCATGCAAAAACTAACCAATAAACCTGTTAGTGGTTAGTAATACAGTGTAGATTTGGACTCAACATGAACATTTGTAATACATAGGCTATGTAACAAACATCATATTGTTTAGCTGTTATCACAACAATGGTACTCCAATGTAAATATAACCAAACATTTGGTTTTTACAGCGAGATTTTGTACACCACCTTCTTTGTACTGCTCTCAGGAATGTCACGTAGGCCTACAAAATAAAACAGCTTATCTAGAGCCATAGTTTTAGGTGCAGAGAGATTTGTAAACATTCATCTTTGTTGTTTATTTGTACAATGTTTCTCAACATGCTGGCCAAGTAGGGTGCCCTGTACTCTGAGTTTGTCCCTGTATTTAACCCAACCAGTTAGTGCACACACATCAGAGTAGTGAATTGTGAACACACAACCGGAGCATTGGCCAGCACAGTGGTCTGTGAGCAATTGGGAGTAAGTGTCTTGCTCAAGGGCATTTCGATTGTCCTCAGTCCGGTTCTCTAACCAGTAGGCCTCAACCAATAAGTATAAAACAATAACAAATATACATCTTTTTAGTTATGCCAAGCTGTATAACATTTTATTGGGTAGACATTGTGAGTGGGTGGGCCTTTAAATATTGTTGTGGACAATGGGGGCCCTTAAAGTCAAAAAGGTTGAGATCCACTGATCTATAACCAGACAGTCAATCCTCTCTTTGAAAGAAAATTAACTAGGTTGCTCCATGGTGAGCTAATTACGCTTTAAGCAGTAGCATTTCAGATAATTTCATTTCGGCTCATGGCCCACGGTGTAGAATTTCTGCCGACAAAGGGAATGAAGTGTTAATTTTCGCTTACAAGAACAAAATTCCCTGGCCTTGATCAAATTAACGTCGACTGTGTGTTGTCCAGCTGTGTTTCTTCGAGGAAAGTCAAGCTGGGAAGCGAGTAATCGCTCCGTCTTGACCATAATGTTCTGAAGACATGCTCTGATGGAGGTGTCGGGAAACCGTAGATTGTCTGCGTTATTTCTCTCTTTTTAAATACCCGAATCAATAGGAGTTGTTTTTCACAGCATAAGCAAAACAAATAGAAGTAAAGGGAAATTGTATACAGCAATTACACATCATATAGAGTGAAATTGAGTTTTTAATTCATTTAGGGCCCAAGGTTTGATTATCTTCTGTTACTTGAGTAAAATGCATAAAGCCACGAAGCTCCTTTTTTTAAATGTGGCTCTAAAAAGCTGTCTGCAGATTCATCAGAATGAACTCTTTATCATATTTAGAGCAGAGAGATCCACTTATGATCTCTTAGAGGGACTCTTCAGTCAAAGAGATTTCTCTTAGCAGAAGTAAGCATGTCTTAAGGATTCACCTGATGCTTTAAAACAACGTTACTTGATGTATAATGGAAAGAGGCTTTGAATTAACCTTGAGCTTACGTTTTTAAAGAATCAATGATTCATGAATTATTAACAAGATCTTAATTAATATTAACAAAGACTTATGAATTTGAAATTAAAATCATAAATCTCACCCAGGTAATCAATCTTGAAAACAGCGACTTTGTTGTTACTAAAATCTTTTTTTTTAAGTGAAACAAAATGAAAATAAATTATGTGTGAATCAAAATCAGAAAACATATCTGCACCTCAAAGACAAATTTAGGTCAGATGTGATTAGACTCTTCTATAATAATACAAGATAAGAACTTCATATATTATCAAAGATAATAGAAGCCATAGCTTGCTATTTATTCAGTGTACATATAGTACATATAGTACAAGTACAAAGCATATATAAACAATATATATATGTATATATACACACACACACAAACACACGTATATTCTATGTACTTGTATTTCAAACCAACAACAGCCATTAAGTCTTTACCGCCACCTATTGGAATAAAAGACAACTACTTAAATAAAACATTGGCGCTTTTTCTTCTCATCTTCTTTTGCTGCTACGCCTCTTAGTGGTCAAAATGAGAATGACATGCAAACATTGAAACGTTTCATTGTATGAATGATTCATTTGGAAGATTATTCATTTATTAATAATTTAATTTTTATTTTAAGATAGAATTACAATCAAACAAGACTCTTATGGACGGACTTAAATGAGATGAATCAGAAATAACACAGGAGTTTTATATGTAAATGTACATGACTCCCAAAACTGAGGAGACAGTAAAGAAAAGCATTTTGTTGCGAGGGGCTAAAAACTCTGAGATAGATCACAGACAGGTGAAATCTGTTCCCGACTTTCTGATTGGACAGTAAGCAGTTGTCCCACACCGGTCCATTTGAGACCATTCAGTTTTGTCTTGTACTTGTTTTTCTGTTCTTTCAGTCCAAGGGTAGACCAAATCTCTTTCAGTCTCCTTTTTATTTATCTTTATGTGCAGGTATGTGCTAAACATTGAGTTTTCATAATGAGCCCTAATAGTAGCCATCAGCTAAAGTTGGAAAAGAGACACATGCCAAAAAAACACAAAAAAGCTTTACTGCGTCTTTTTATTCAAACTACTGAAAATATGAACAAATAGAGCCCTGCAAACAGTCTGTAACTTTGGTACAATGTAACACAAGTTCACCTTTTGTCCATCAAACTTTCTAAGTATGAATCTTATCTTTGCACTTTGGACTAACATTCTGTACAAGTTAAACATCCAGTGTCGCTATAATTACAGCCAGGCCAGCAAAACAACAGGCAGTTGGTTTTTTACAACGTTTTGTAAAGATTAACAAGAGGATAGATGGCTAATAGCACATACAATTCATTAATCTCTGGTGGTGCCCGACTACCGTTTGAAATGTTTTCCATGATAATAATTAATAATAAATGCATAATAAAAGCACTCTCATCGTTTGATAGTGTTCTCTGTGTGGGGTGAGCAGAACGACTGCTGCTATAGAGTAAGTAACTTGTACGTGGACCCCGACAGACTCTACTGGGTGGGAGGAGTTCTGGAGTTTGAGCTGCAGGTTCGAGAGCTGTCAGAACTCGTCATGGCTGCTGCTGTCCGAGGGATTCGAGCACGCAGAGGGTTTATATCATCGACATTATTTCATCGTTGCAGCCACAGCGTTGCGCTCAAACCTCAATATGACGCAGTTATTATCGGTGCAGGTATGCTACAGACATTCATGTGCGGCCTAAAGAAAGACCGTAACAGGGTAGAATGGCAATTTTAAATGACTCAAAGGGCGGTACTTACGGCCCATATTTTTTTATTTGATTGGTCAGCCACGATGTGTTTAAATTACAATTCTCCTGTTTTATTATTTTTTTGAATATTTTCACTTCAGTGGCTTTTAAAGTGTCTTCCTATCTTTATTTAACTTTAAATAAACGTTCACGCTTTCGCCGAAGCATAAAGAATGGTGACGCATCGTCAGGTGGTTCATGTTACTTTTGCCGGCGCTGGTGAGAATGAACCAATCACAGTCCGTCAAGTTTATAAGAGGTTATTCGTTCGGGACTTTATGTCGACTCAAGTGAACTTTGTCTGTCTTATACTAATTCCTGAAATTAAAAGTTTTATAACGATTAAGCTTTAAAAAAAAACGTCTCCAGTAATTTAAAACGGCTTGAGCTTTAAATGCGACTTAATGAGGTTTTTGCTTTTGTGAGCGGTCTTGCGTCCCCTGCAGGAAACATTGTGTACAGCGTCCCATTGAAACCAACTTGACCCGTTAGCCGCCCAATAGTCAGACTTTTACAGTGACTGTAGGAGAACTTACTTACTGTAGCTTGTATTAAACGGGCTGATTTTATCAGTTCATAAAATGTCGCAAACGTTTGAATTTATGCAAAAGTTGAACCGAGCGTTCATAACACTTGATTAACATAATAACGATTTATATACGTCAGTTAACATCTTAACTAGTTATTCAGCATCTAGGGTTTATCGCTGGATTTTGACTCATTGTAAATGAACAAATTGTGTATGTATTTCCTCTGTTTCGCAGGTCACAATGGCCTTATTGCTGTAAGTGCACGCCAAACCTTCTCTCATTGAATGCTGCCTGAATATTGCGCAACAGTTTCATGTGAAGGAACTTTCTGCTGTGATTTGTCCAGTCAGCATATCTGCAGAAGGAAGGCTTGACAACTGCCGTACTGGAGCGCAGACACGTGATCGGAGGAGCAGCTGTGTCTGAAGAGATTATTCCAGGTGTGAGATCAGAACTGGGTGACTGTGACCCAACCAACAGGGAACGTTCTTAGAGCGTTGGCTAATGTTTTCAAAAGTTCTCTTAACGTTTTCAAAACACGTTCTTGCCAAAAACGTTGTTCTTAAGTTGTAAGCAAAAAAATCCGTTTGGGTAACGCTCGTACAACTTAAAATTGTTAGCTAGGCATCCTGTAAAAAAACTCAAGATACTTTTGTATTGTTAGAATTAACCCGAATGTTTCCAAGCATTTTCTAAATTGATTTAAAGGTGGCACTGGATACAATGAATTAAACCTGATGTCATATTTAATTTAATAATGTCGTTTGCTTTGGAAATGTCTTGTGTTTGTTTGGTCCAGGGTTTCATTTTTCCAGGGCGTCTTATCTGCTCAGTTTGCTGCGGCCACACATCTACCGGGACCTGGAACTGAAGGTGCTGATCTTTGTTCAGAAAGATGCTGATCTTTCTTACTATAAACTGTGAACAGAGTTTTTTAACCCTTTTAGCTATTTGAGCAGTTTTCACAATTTTGATGGAAACATCATACAGTCACATCAGACAGATGTGATGGAGATCGACGAAGTACAGCTTTAAAATGCGTCATTTCTGTGGCACTCGTTGCGTGTGACTGTCATTGGTTGAGTCCGACCATGACGTATCTGGTTGCTCAAGAAAACAAAGATACGCTGTTGCAAATATGTTTACAATGGTAACGTTCTTTGGAAAGTCAATTTATGATTAAGTTGTTTCTGCACTTAAAACGCGGAAAAGAGGAAGTATTTTGACAGTTATAAAATGACACACTTCACTTTGAAATGAAACAGTTTAGGAAAAATCCCGGCGCTTCAGACATACCTGACACCTGATGATTTATTGTCTATACACTCTTATCTCCACAACTAATATGACAACAGTTCTTTTCCTGTGTAGAAGCATGGCCTGAGGGTGTACATGAGGGACCCACATTCATTTACCCCCATGTTGGAGGAGGGTGTCGCAGGGCGGCCACCTCGCTCTCTGCTGCTCGGAGTTGATCTGGCGGCGAGCCAGCAAGAGATTGGCAAATTTTCCCAAAAGGATGCCAAGGTTCAGTGTCACAGGGGAAAAGACAGCACTTGCATGAACTTCCAAGTTACACTGGAGCGTGAATCTCAACCTTTCTGACTTCATGGGCCCCTCATTGTCCGCATCAATATCTGAAGTCTTCCCTCTCACAATTTCTACCCAAATACATAATGAGAAAGAAGTATTATGAAAAATAACACGAATCTAAATTTTTTTGTTGTTTTAGCTCATTTAAATGGTTGTTTTGGCGTTTGTTGTTTTCAATAATTTAAGTCATCTTCAAGCCCCCTTAGAAGTTTGTTGGGGCCCCCTAGTGGTCCCCGGTTGAGATACACCGCAACAAGAGCCAACAGTGAAACCGTTCACCTTACACCTCTGATAATTAGATATGGATATTGCATTTCTCCATCCTGTTTTTACAGGTCTATCCTGATTTTATGACTCATTTGGGAAAACTGGCCTGTGCCATTCATCCTCTTTTGGATGCACCACCCGTCGACGTTCGAGGAGTGACTCAGGGCCCTCTGGGAAAGAGAATATCTGCACTTAAAAGCTTACAGCCTTTGGTGAAGTCTGGTAATGATGTCATACAAGAGGCGATAAACCAGAGCTGCCTCAACTTTTCTGCTGCTTAAATACTATTTTAGACCGGAGCGTCATATAAAACTACAGCTTATAAAACTGAAGCAGTATGGAAAAATCCATGTGTTCTGTGTTTAAAGGGATGAAGTTGGGAAAGAATATTCCAGACTTCTATGAACTAATTACGGCTCCGGTAATGAAGGTGGGTTGTGCCTTAGATAAAATAAAAATATATGGAATTCTTGAAAAAAGATCCCAAGTCTCGTAAACATTTAGCTTACGCCGTATTTATACGTTTCTGACTTGTAAAACTGAAACTTGTAAAAAACGGTCATCTGTTTCCCAGCTAACATTTTAAGTTTGTAAAAACGTTTCCCTAACATTTCCGTTAAGTAACAAAAGTGTTAAAAATGTTATTTTAAAAGTTCTAGGAATATTATGGAACATAAGGAACATTATGTTTTGATATAATATATAACATTAATAAAATGTTCTACTAACATAAGTGCAATAACGTTTTTGATAGCTTTCAGAGAACTTTTAGAGAATATTGGCCAACGTTCTGATAACGTTCCCTGTGAGTTGGGTGGTTGTACTTGTTGTAGTTTACAGTGTACAGTTGGACCTGTTGAAATTCATGTGGCAATTAAAATGGTAGTGACTGTAGTTAATTTCGTGACTGTAAGCTGTGTATACTAATGTATGCATACTTAGTATGCATATTAAGTAATGCATACTTTTGTTTCTATTGATAATTAATTGATAACCGTGCCATTTATAGCATTGCTTTGTGTCATTTTTCCTGCCTCTTTGTACAATTTTCAATGTATAATTTTAAAGGACATGTTGAGTTTAAAGGATGCGTGTGAAGTCATTGTTATGATTTTTCTGCAGGTGTTAAATCGCTGGTTTGAATCGGAGCCACTGAGAGCCACGTTAGCCACTGACTCTGTGATTGGAGCAAATACAAGCCCAAACAATCCAGGAAGTGGGTGAGGAGATTTTTACATTAACATGGCCTAAATATCTGAATTTATTCAGAAATCTTGTGACTGCTTTGAAAATGTGCAACAGTGTTTTGTACCCTGCAGATATGTCCTCCTGCACCACGTCATGGGCGAGCTGGAGAAGGAAAGTGGAGCGTGGGGTTACGTGGAGGGAGGAATGGGCAGGGTTTCTCAGTCGATCGCCCACTGTGCACGCTCTCTTGGAGCTGATATATTCACAGAGAGAGTTAGTGTTATGGGTGAAGGTGTAACCATATGTCTGAGCCATTGTTTCTGTGCTTGCATTTATTTAAAAGAACAGGATGTGTCCAGGATGTTGATCTGTTTATGATGGGTGTCTTTAGGAAGTTGGACAAGTTCTGATTGGTCAGGATGGTTCTGCCCGAGGTGTTGTGCTGAAAGATGGAACTGAAGTCCACAGTAAAGTGGTTCTGTCAAATGCCACACCCCACATCACCTTCAAACAGCTCACCCCACAGGTACAGCCCTGTTCTCCTAAACGTTCTGTCAGTTCTGCTCATTTAAATGTATAAAAGTTATACCTAGCTAACAGTCTTAGGCTGTACGAGCGTTTCCCTAACAAAAACTTTCCTAACAAAAACTAACAAAAAATTCGAAATGTTCCACTTGCACCAAGAATAACATATTTTATTCTGTCCTATTAACAGAACTGCAGGGACATTTTTTGTATAACTTTGAGAGAACGTTTAGAGAATGTTAGACAACATTTTGAGAATGTTCCCTGTTAGCTGGGAAGGCATCAAGAATTTTTCTTCTTAAAAAATGGTTCATCTAAAAATAGTTATTCTGTCAGAATTGTTATTGTTGTGTGATCTTGTGACCTCATAAATGTTTTGGGGTCATTTGGTCACAGTGCTGTAACCTAATGTCATATTCTAAAATGAGTAATTTAGTGTTTACTACAAGGAGCAAACCTGTTTCTTCAGCGCACACACTGTCCATATGTATGTGTGTTAGTTCAGTTAATACAGTAGAATCATTTATAGACAAAAAAAGATACTCCGCTAACAATTTTAGGTTATAAGAGTGTTTCCCTAATGTTTCCATTAAGTAACATAAAAAGTTAAAAACGTTATTTTGAATGCTTTAGGAATGTTTGGAACAACCAGTTCTCTAGATGTTGAGTTAACACCACTGCTTGGTTCCAAGAATGTTATTCAAGCATTTTTAATTGTGTAACATTTTTAAAACTGTCCACTATCAACTTAAGAAGAACATTTTTGAGAACTTTTGGTCGGGGGATCAATATACCTATTTTCCATTGGTCCCAAAAAACCACAGTGGAAAAATAAGTGTGCGCTTTAATGAAATGTTAATGAGAACAGTGAATAATTGATGTCTGTGCTCGTAGGACCGCCTGCCAGAATCCTTCATCACTGCTATAGATCAGTTTGACTACACGTCTCCTGTTACCAAGATTAACGGTACGATTACAACTCGTTTAATGCTTCGTTTAACCTAACTAGATATTCATTTCCAAAGTGCAGTACAGCCAAAAATAGTGTTAAAGTTTAAAGAGTAAATTTAGGGTTTGGTTCCACATTGTTGTTGCCATGACAACATTAGGCATGCGTCTTGGTTGTCGGCTGTGTATGAGAACAACAAGACACCGTCTTGGCAGTTTAAGTGTAGCCAAAGGAAATATGCAAATAGATTCAAGTAAGGAGACCAGTCAGAATTCAGAATGATAATATTCCGACTTAATATTAATGACCGAATACATTTGATCATAACTTTGTTAGTCAAAGATGAATAACCCACCAAAGAGGCTGAATTTACCTAGAAAGCAAAGATTACAATGAAATCTGTACAATAATCAGTACGTGCTGAATTAGTTTAGTACCTCTGCATTCAGTTAAACAAACCGAGAACAAATGCTGATTTGGAAATAATGTTTAGAACAAAAACAGATTATTTGAGGTTATATTATATTATTTTGAGATTTAACATCACTGCTGTCTTATAAGCAACGCTGTCATTTCTCAAATTGATTTGTTTTCTCTGTTGCATGGATGTGTACAGTGGCTTTAGACAAGCTGCCTAATTTCCTGGCTGCTCCGAACACTTCGGATGGAAAACCAGGTCCACATCATCAGTGCTCAATCCACCTAAACTGTGAAAGCATAGAGGTACTGGAGGACGCCTACAGGGAGGGCCAGCTGGGACGCCCGTCCTCCAGGTCGGCCAAACCTGCAGTTCGGCTCACAATGAAACAATTCATATTTGAACGTTACACACACATCAAAATTCACGAGAGTTTCACAGGACAGGATTTATGAATCTGGTTTCTCGATGACCTCATGCATCACAGCAAACCACATCAATTCACATTCAGTCCCAATTCATCTGCTGGCCGTTTGTGACTTGGTTTTGTTTTCAGGCCTATGATAGAAATGACCATTCCTTCAGTGCTGGATCCCACTCTAGCGCCCCCAGGCTGCCACGTGGTGTCATTCTTCACCCAGTTTACACCTTATTATCTGGAGGGTCGCCGCACTTGGACCGACGAGGACAGGGAGAGATTTGCAGACACAGGTCTGCATAATTTTGTGATGTTTGTAGATGTTGATTAAAGGTATGGTAGGCAGTTTCTTAGAGGCTAGCATAAGCAAGCTTGTTTTGAAAGTTAGTTGTGATTGCCAAAGCCACGCCTCCTCCTACACATGCACATGTAGTTTGGCCAGTAAGACATCCTGTCATTACATTCGGACCTAATGCAATGATTGGACAAACATGCACCGTGCACAGAAGATATATATTTATATGAATATATTTATACCACTTCGGTTTTGCTATCAGGATGTGAAGAGACTTTAAACCAGCTTAACAAAAAATGTTTTTGGAAAGAAATCACCTACCCTGCCTTTAATTATTAGGTGCAGGTATTTAATTTTAATGTGTAATTCAAACTGGTTTGTTGACTCCAGCATGCCATAGATGGGTCCAAACTAGTTCATCTGAATTAAATATAATCACATTTTATGCTTTGTCTCTTTTCTGTCTCCCAGTATTCGACTGGGTTGAGCTTTATGCCCCTGGATTTAAAAGGTCTATAGTGGGCAAAGATGTTTTGGCTCCTCCTGATCTTGAGAAGGTCTTTGGTCTCACTGGGGGGGTAAGAACATCAAATCTTTAATTATCAGATTATATCGGGATTATATGAGCTGTGTTTTGTATGAATTAGTACCAGTTCTGTTAACAAGCATACAAAATTAAATAAATAACCATCTGTGAATTGTATGTTTGGAAGTTGCATCCCAGATAACAGGAAATGTTCTCGGAATGTTGGCCAAAATCTTTCACTCAGGTTCACTAAATTATACGTTTATATATTATATATATAATGCATATGATGCATATCATGTTATACATATACACATACATGGAAATATTAGGGAAATGTTCTTACAGCATTAAATTGTTAGCTGGATATTGGCTTGCACATCTTTTCAAACATTCCTCACAAGTATTTTTAATGCCACAGAACATATTCCACGGTTCGATGTCTCTGGATCAGCTTTACCTGGCGAGACCTTTGCCCTGTGTCGCAGACTACCGCTCACCAGTCAAAGGGCTGTATTTATGTGGCAGTGGAAGCCATCCAGGTCTGTGCCCGAGTAAATAAATTAAAGCTAGTTTGTCTCTTCGTTTAACAGTGAGGATTAAATTTAGTGGCATCATTGAGGTGTTACGTTTCTGGAATTCAGGTCGGGTGCGTGATGAGCTTCACTTCCTCTCTGTTCTCCAGCACTGATCTGACTTTGTCTTTTTAGGTGGAGGCGTCATGGGTGCAGCTGGCTGGAACGCAGCTCTGACTGTCCTGGCAGATTTCAAACGCCGATGAGGTCACCTGACCATGTTTATGGCTTTCAGAATGAAATGAAATTTGAATGAAATCACAGTTGAAGCCACAGATATGAAGTGACATTTTGTGTGATTGGTTTTATCTTACAAGCCCTTTTAAACACTCCAGTAGTTTTGCTGCCATCTTTTCCAAATCTTTTAAACGCTCTGGTATTTTTTCTGCCAATACAGAGTGTAACATTTTGAACATTAAAATGAGGTAAATCAGCGATCGGATCAGCAGAATTCTTGTTGTGTGTAACCTGTGACACATTTCTCACAAAACAAAGTATTTCTAGTCAGTGGAATGTGGTATTAGGGGGAGGGGCTTTCTCCTTCCCCAAAATTTGAAGTAGGTTAGAATATGCCGTAGATGGCCCCTAAACTAACCCTAACATGGCAAGAAAGCCACAAAATATTATTTTAAATATATGGTGACAAACTTTCTGTGATATTTTCATAAACATGGGACAACAGGTGGAACACTGTGGTAATGCAGAGGTGTTGTTTTGTAAATATGGATATCTGCTTATTTTGCATGCGTATTATAAATATTATTATACACACACAGAGAAACTGTATGCTCATTATACTATGCAGATCTACATTACCATGCAGTTTAAATGTAGATTTACAGGCTTTTTTGCAACAGGGGAATAAATGTATAATGTACAGGAATCAAAATCACAGGAAACAATGTCTCACACGCTCAAATATTTTCGATGATGATTCTCACAAACAGCAGTAAGAAACAAAAGATGTTCCGATTGTCACAACAACAGAATTAATCCATTTTGGCCACAAATAGTGACTAACACAAGTACAAAAAACATCATGACTCCAGGATCTCGGGCCCCTGCGGCCCTTTAAGAGCGCACTGGGCGGCGCTTGAACTCAACACCCGCCTGACGCTCCGCTCGACGCCCAGGAAGAGAAACCGCACACATCTAGCTGTATAAGTTTTAAAAATGACGATTTGTTCTCACTTTTAACGTTTGTTTCCGTGCACTTTGTCGCGCACATGTCGCTTTAGTGGTGTATGGAGAGTAATAATGCTTGATGGTCGGACTGATGAAGTTTCGTTTGGATTTCTGCCGGTTACTGGGGCTCAGCGGTGAGTTTCACGACATGCCAACTTTGTTTTCGCGAGTTTTGGAGTTACTTTAACGCGGTTAAAGCCGCAGCACAATGTTCTTCACCTCTGTGTAAACCGCGTTAGTGCCCGTGATTTTAACACGGCTCATCTTATAGAGACCGATAAAGTATCACAGAAGTCAGAAATTATGAAAAATGCAGATTTACGATCTTGTGCTGACTGTTACAGCCGTCATATAATCTGAAACGCTTCCATTTGTAGATGATTAACATGTTTCTGTGTTAAATATGTATTAAATTAAATATAAAGGACAACGCGCTTATTTTGGTTGTCTTCATAGGAATTCTGCATTTTAAAAAGTTTAAAATGAAAGTAAAATGTCCTGCTGTTGAAGTGTATGTGCATTTATCAGTCTTTAAATTGAAGTTTATTATCCTCGAAGCCAGTACAGCAGGCCTGGAAATCACAGAGCTCCAGTGTCATTTATCTGAAAGAAACATTTTCAGCCTTTTCTGAATCAGCCCAATATAGAACTAGTTTGTTTCAGCAGTATCATCATATCAAATGTTCACAGGGGTAAAGTTTCCCCACACTGTCACTGCAGCTATTTTCCTTTTCCTTACAATCATAAACAGTTATGTAAAAAAATCCAGCACGTTATGCAAAAACTATTTCTGTCTGCATTGGTTCTTTAAGAACTTAACTAATGTGGCTACATGTCCTCCTCAGTAACTAGTGTAATTCTGACTGTAAATGTTACTGTTACAGTAACTGTTACAGTTACAGTTTAAATTCTAGGTTCTACAGATAAGTCTTGTGGTTTCTGGGTTTTGAAAGCACCAGCGTGTAGATGCTTTTCTACAGCATTTGATAATGAAAAACATATCTGAGGAACTTTTCCACCAGAAGGCTGCAAAGCCCTTTTCTCTCCTAATTGGAATGTTTAGTTTTAAGGGTTGCAGAGTCTTTATCTGTATTGTCATATTTTAGTTGCTTTCAGATGTGCCAGAATGCCGCCCTTTTCTCCTGCAGGAAGTACCGAGAGTTTGTGCTGTCTGGAATGTTTGGTTCCATTTACAATTTGTGGTACACGTGTAAATACATATAAGTCACATTCATCACTAATGCTAGAACATTGTGGTTCTAAAACATTGTATTTTCATCTCGGGTTATTGTTGTAATTGGTGTTTTGCTCGTGCGTCTCATTCATAGTAAAATATCGAGAGACGTTGTTTTCAGTGGGTGGGTTGGCAGGGTGGCTCCTGTTTAGCTTTCAGCTTCATTCCTGGTTTATGTTTTACAGAGAATCTTTTTTGCTCGCATCGTAGCCGAACAGATTTACAGTATGCAGTTGCAGTTTTTTTTGTGGTTACGTTGCGTAATTCAAATATCTGCTTATGTGTGGCATGAATCAAGACTCTCATCCCCTGTCGTAATCAAATGGATTCCGCATGCTGACATTCTGCAGTGAAAACAGTAGCTGTTGGCATCATTTGCATGGAACAGTTTTGCATGATCCAGGGAAGATTGGACTGTCTGTGGGCTGCGGCTATGAATCAGTTTCTAGTTCTGCCATTGTCACGAGCTGATGAAGTGTGAGATGACTCATTAAAAGGGAAGTGAACGCATCACTTCCTGAACACCACAGATTCTTCAACTCATTGCAGACTGTGCACGCTGCTTCCTCTCAGACCGAGAAGTGTGGATCTCTCTGTTCTTTTTATTTGTGTTTGTTTGAGATATGTGGCAGCAGTTTGGCTGTGAGTCCTGACCGAAGACAAACTGTACGTCTCTTTGGAGCATGTGATCTCTGTGGCTTGAAAAGTGTTGTAATGGCTAATAGGAGTTATTAAAAATGAGGAAGCAGTGGTTTCACAAGCACTTATACATCATCTCCTCTTTGGAACAGGAAAGAAGTTGTTATGCTCATTAAGATTCTTGTCTTTTTAAATTAGGCGTGTTAGTGTTTAGCTAAGCACACTAACAAACTAGAGGCGCTGTGATGCATGCAAACGAAAATGCATGCACGCAGGTTTGGATGCTGCAACGTACAGATTGCAAAGTGTGTTTATTGAAGGACTGGGACAAATCACTGAGCTGTGGACTCACGTGGAAGAAAATAAAAAGCATAACCTTTAGTCTGAAAGCCGTTTAGAGAAAGTATCGCTTTACCAGGCTGGAGTGTAAACGCTTCCTCGAGGAATGTTTGTGCCCTCTGGTTTACCTGTTTGGAGAAATGTCTGCAAGGTTTAATTTTGTCATTTTAGGGGAACTTCAGACTAGCAGAAAATAAAATTGCCTTCGATTGGCTTTGGTTTGTTTGTCACAGAAATGATGTGAAATTAAAATCTTTGTGCAGCTGACCCACAGAACATACCATTTTTAGAAGTGTACATAAACTGAAGGTCTGCGTCATATTTGACCGTGACCACTGATGTTTTTCTTCACTGATATTTGTGCAAAGGTAAAACATACGATATAGACCTTGAGTTTATGTACACAAAGTTTATGTATGGTATGTTTTTGTGGTAACTATGACAACCCATTTCACAGTCTGTCCAGACACAAAAAGTTGTTGTTTTTTATGTAAATGAGGGCTGCGTCTCTCTTGTCATGACACTCTGCTCACATCTGTTTTTCTGTCAGCTACACAAGTCTTAACATGTATTCTCTGTGCTGTTTAAAGGCTATAAATGATTTATAAAAAACTCAAGACCAGTTACCTGTTATATTTTAAATTCTAAAAATGAGATTATCGTACCTGAAGTCCATTGTTATTATATCTTCCCTTTGAATGATTGAAAACCAATTTGAGGGAAAGACTGTGTGTTGATTCTTATGATGATTCAGGATGAATTTCCTGCCAAGATTAAAATAAGATTTTAAAAAAAACAACCATATTGTTCAAGAAATGTAACTTGCTAACAAATATTTGTAAATGACAAGCATTGCTGCTCTTTGAATACAAGCTCTAGCACAAAACGAGTGGCTTTAATCTCAGAATTTGGGTTATTTTTAACCTTCACAAAGCTGCTAATTTTTCTTCACAGGCTCCAGTGATGAGAGGCCTGAGGAGATGGACACAGGAGCTGAACAGAATGAAGACACGGTCTCACAGGTACAAAAACATTACCCTGCATCAGCCCAAGAAATCAGACAAATGTAGAAAAAATCAAGTCTGATAGAGATGTCCAGCTAAACTAATATTAAATGTACCAATGTTAACATTTCTGATGAATCGTCAAAGATTAAAACTGTTTTGGAGGCCACTGTAGGTATTCTTGGCATATTACGAAAGCACAGATCTTTTGGTTAGGGCATGAACTTTATCCTTTGTTCTTGCTTCAAACATTTCGAGGTCAGATCGCCGTGCCCCAAATGTCCCACAGAATTCTTCCAGCAGATACTTTGTAGTGGCTTTTTTTTATGGTGTTTTGTTGAAAGGAACAAAGTGTTTTATTTGTGCTGAAGGTTTTTGAAATGATGGCTTATCTGCCCGTGATAGTGTCCGTTCTCTCCCGCGCTGACATCACTCTGTGTAGGAGATGTCTGCTGTTCATATCACATTTGCTGGAGCTTCTCTGTGAACGCTAAACGAATTTAGGCCTCGATTTAGATTTGAGTCAGACAGACACTCGTAAGAAGATTAACACAGATTTTTCAGAATGCTCTGTCTGACGTTCAATCTTCCTGTGAATTTATGACAGCCGAAGTCCTCGAAAGTGGTTTTGTAGCCATTTTCAGTTTTAACATTTGCTGCTGCTTTTCTTCTTTAAAAGTTAATAAAGTATCGGCTTATCTGCATGTAAACTGTTTTTTTTAATGCAGTTCTGCAGAATTTGTGGCACATCTTTCATTCCACTGTAGCTGTTTCACTGATATCACAACTACCTTTAAAACATCATTATAACACGGACACTTCCGGCCCTTGATTCTAATTGGTTGAGCTGTTTTAAAGCTGTTGTAAATGACTCTATAAACACACTTGGGCCTGTATTAACGTCAGTATTACTGCGCCTCTGCGTTTGTGCGTTGATGGAACGACATTGCTTGGCGAAGATTATTTTTTGTAAATCAAAATTGTTACATTTTCATTACTGTGTGTTTATTTTATGAAACCTTGTGAGGTACATGAAACGGTAACCATTTCTGACCGAAACTCTGATGTCCATTTAAAGCTTTGTAAGGGACAACAATGAGTTCCATCTTTGTCTTAACATAAATGAGGTTGGCTGATTTATTTATACTTTGGGTGTGTGTGTGTGTCTGTGTGTGTGTGTATGTGGGTGTGTGTGTGTCTGTGTGGGTGGGTGTGTGTGTGTGGGGTACAGGATGTGTTCGCAGGTGAAGAGGGTCTCAGTGAGGAGGAAAAGGCCAGACGGAAAGCTGAGAGGCGTAAAGCCAAGAGGAAGGTGAGCCAAATCCTTCAGTCACGGACAAACTTTAACATACTAAACACAAGAATGGTCCACCTTTCACCCAGAGTTTACACAGAGGAGAAATATATATATCACATGCTGTTTTGTTCTTGGTGTGTTCATCAGTGGACAACCTTTCAGATAAAGGTGGGGTAGGCAATTTTGGAGAGGCTAGCCATGGCAAGCTAGCTTTGCTTGGTGATTGCTATCAGGATGTGAAAAACATTCAACCAGTATAACATGAATGTTTCTGTACAAAACAATCACCTACCTGCCTTTAAATAGCACTTACAAACTAATTACTAAAAATTCTCAGGGTAGTACACTGATATTCCTGAAAGAACCACGTAAATACCACGTACATTGGTAAATATTAATGTACTGTGATATTGTACCTGATGCCATCGTTGTACTGTTGTACTGTCACAGTATTTCTTATAAGTGCTGTTAAATGGGTGTTATTTAATCTCTTGCATTGATTTCAGCGCCAACGGCAGAGGAAGAAACTAGAGCGGGTTAAGAAGGATGAATGCACAGAGCAGGTAAGTTTAAATGAGTTAAACTGGTTAGTTCTCTGTCAGTACTGGATTAATGAGCAGCCTGACATGTACAGCGGGAATACAGACAGCCGTCATTAAAGACAGCATTCTAACTGCAATGCAACCTCATAAGTGACTCATTTGAAACACCCCACATAGGCAGCAACTTCATCATATTAGTAGCTCTCCTCACTAGAAGCTTGCAGGAGTCTCAACTTATGCTTGATTTTAATAGTTTTGCATTAGCACATAGCTAAGCAAACATAACGACAGAGGTTGTTTTTGTGAGGAAAGCTGTGTGTTTGATGCCTCTTTAGTGCATTCCAGAAATTAACATTTTAGTCACTGTAGGCAGCACAATAATTTTTGGAACAAAAATCATACATTCTGTGTGTACGACCCTTTAGCTCCGCCAGAACAATATTTACACGTGATTTCTCTTGAAGGGGGAGGAGCATGTCGAAGCTGAATCGGAGCTCGAAGAGTCAGAAGAGTCTGAGGCAGAGGAAGAGATCAACCTCAAAACTGAGGAGAAGTCAGTCGCTCCTCCGAATAAAACTCCTGCTGCACCTCCTCTGGCCTCCGGGAACAAGAGCAACCGGCAGCCGCCGGGCCGCTCCACTGAGGAGGTGCTGAGACCCACACTGCGCCAGCCAATCAACATCCAGAATTTATAATAGGCAGATAAAAATTTTGTTTACCCAATCAGTAACGTTAACCAAGGGTTTCCAAATGTGAAAAGTCCTGGTGTTTAAATGGCTAACATTGAACCGACGCGGTTTGTTCATTTTTAGGATCCAGAGTGGGATGTGAACAGCGCCTTTGTTGCTAATGCCGTTAGTCACATTCGACCCAAAGCCAAAAGTAAAGGAGCCCACAAGTCGAAAGAAAACAAAGAAAATGAGAGCAGAACTGAGGTGAGTTAGGTTTGATCTTCTGTGTTATGAAGGTGGAGCCCATGAATGCTGACTCTGGGCGTTGGGTTTCTTTGTATTAGCTGTTTATAAACATATGGGTGGAGTCACTGTAGATGTATGTAGAAGCTTTGGTTCTCTTGGTTTGGAATCGGGCCTTTGATGTGACCGGTTTTCTGCTTGTACTGTAGATTCTGCTCCTAAGCTGCTGACCATGTTGTGGACTATCTAACCGAAAGTGGCAATGCTACTAACTTAATTGCTATTAACTCTCTCTCTCTCTCTCTCTCTCTCTCT
>JAZGTJ010001221.1:0-16262 GCA_036877575.1 Botia almorhae | reverse complement strand
GGTTCAATTGTGTGCGTCTGTCCGTTTGATTGATTTATTTCAATGAACTAGTTAAACAAATCATTCATGCATGTCATCAGTGAATCATTCAGTTGTCTTTCTGAATCTCCCTTACGTGCCGGCTGACATTTTGTTTCCAGCTAAATAAATATCGAGTTAAATTCTGCTGCCGGTTACCGCGTTTCTTTCATTCAGATATATAGATTAGTTATGTAGTTTTTCATAGGTTTAATGTAAATTGCGTGTTAATTCTGTTATATTTTGTCATGTACTGTAAATGTTGCACTGTGTGATCTGATAATTGCTTTATATGAAGATATGAGGACAGTTTTAAAGTAGCTTCCCTTACAATGTCAATAAATGTACAGATTTGGTTTTAGTCACGTGAACTGTAGGTGTGACGTTCAGTGAAGGGTTACGCAGTTCACACAGCGCCTCCTTCTGGTCATTTGTCATTGCAACAGTTGCATGTTTGTAGCGTGATGCAACAGAAATGATGACTGCTGTTAATATAATTACAGGAATGTTTTGGGTTGTTTCCTGTTTATCGTCTATAGGCTGCATTTCTGACATGTTTGTCAACTTTAGGTTAAAATAATCCAGAAAATTCCTGTTTTATGAATTAATATACTTTTTACAGGTTATTGGTTTAGCAGATGCTGTAACTAAAAGAAGTGCCTTACTAGTAGGTGGGTAACTCACTTTCAAACGCACACGCACGCACGCACACGCACACACACACACACGCCTACACACCTAACCCTCACTGAAACCTTTTTGCATTTTACTTCAAATAATTTAGTATGTTTAATAATCAGTTTCCCACAATGTAGGTGTGTTAGACTTACCATCACGTCCCTACAATGGAAAATCAAGACCACAATCACACACTTGCTGTGGAGAATCTGTATTCAGTACATCAGCTCTGTTTTAGTGTTTTATTTTAATTCACTCATAAATAAAGCTTCTATCATTTTCCCACCCTTATGCTGAAGAAAACCTGTGACCATGCTGTTAAATCGGAGAATTAACTTGCTTCTTTGTAAATCACATGCTTTCAAAGGTTCTGGATTACAGTATCTGAGCAGAAGTATGAAAAACATCTTCTCAGAGGTTTAAATGTAGAACTGGTTTCTCTCAAAAGTGTCTCCATATCTGAGTCTTTTTCTCGACGTCTAGAAAAAGGGATCAAGCTCGTTCAGGAGGGCCAGTACACGCAAGCTGTCAGTCTGTTTACCGAGGCCATTAAATGTGATCCAAAAGATTACAGGTGCAGATGCTTTGATCCACGTTTCATTTGAATGAAACCTAATCCATAGGGGGTGTTGTGCTTGTTTTTGAATTCTCTTTGATTTGTTGCGGCAGGTTTTTTGGAAATCGCTCCTACTGTTACTGTTGTTTGGAGCAGTACCCGCTGGCGCTAGCAGATGCCGAGAAGTCCATCCAGATGGCTCCTGATTGGCCCAAAGGATATTATCGTAGAGGAAGTGCACTTATGGGGCTTAAGGTATAATGCAGCGACGTGTGTGTGGCTCGTGTGTTCGTGTGTGTGTGTTTGTATTAATGAATGTGTGATTGTGTGTGATAGAGATACAGTGAGGCTGAGAAAGCCATGGAGCAGGTACTGAAGCTGGACGCAGACTGCGAAGAAGCTGTGAATGACCTCTTGTACTGTAAAGTGCAACAGCTTACGGTAAATGAAGGATGATGTCATCATGAGAAGAGCAAACGTTTGCGTTAGCAACGCAAGATAATTACGATGCAGGATTGCATAGCATGCGCATGAGAAACAAACTTCCAGAAACAAACTTTGTCTACTTTGCTGTTTTACTTTACATGTTTTCCTATTAGGATCTTGGTTATGATGAGGAGCAGAGTATCCAGCTGCTGGAGAAATACCACACAGTGCAGGCTGTAGTTATAGCCCGAGGTAAAAACTTTTTTTTTGGTCTGTGCTTTCATTTAAATGAGCCACTTGATGGCGCTATTGCTTCATTTGACCCATTTTGGAGACTTTAAGGCAGGGATGAGCAACTCTGACGCTTGCGATTCATTGTCCTGCAGAGTTTAGACCCAACCCTTATCAGACACACCTGAACAAGCTAACCAAGGTCTTCAGAATTGCTAGAAGCAGATGAGTTTGATTAGGTTAGAGCTGAACTCTACAGGGCGGTGATACGTATGGGGACCCAAACTCAGAATCAGTACTCTACATTTAACCATCTAGTTAGTGCACACAGACACACACACACGCAAACTGTGAAAACACACACAGAACAGTGGGCGGCACTGCAGCGCCCGGGGGACTATTGGAAGTAAGGAACCTTAAAGACAACTGGGTTTGTTACCTGCCGACATTGGGAATCGAACCGGCAACCTTACTGGCTTGTAATCAGAAGCCACAACTGCCCTGTGGATCACGAGGGGTCAAAGTTGCCCATTTCGTGCTTTACGTATAATTCAGCCTCTCAACTGAGAGCCTCAGTCACCATTCACTTACTGTGTGCAAAACAAGATGCAATGTAAGTGAATGGTGACGAGTCATCAGATCAAATCACACTCGCGTTTGTTTCTCATCACTGATTTGTCATGTTGTCTCATTAATATATTTTACAGCATCCAATCAGGACTGTGCACTGCTGCAGCCGGGGTAAGTCATCATCTAGCCCAATTTCATGCAGTGTGTTTCTGAAAATGGCCTTTTCTGTCTCTCCTAATGTCTCTCTCTCTCTCTCTCTCTCTCTGTCTCTCTCTCTCATTCGGGAAGGCCGTGCAATTCCCTGTGGGTGGGAAACGTAACGACAGAGCTGACAGAAAAACATCTCCGGGATCTTTTCAAAACGTACGATCTGACGCACACGCCGGAGTGACACTTTAAACTATTTTATAACGGTTGTCATTTGTAACGTTTTTTGCTACGTTTTGCAGTTATGGAGAAATCGACAGCATTCGCGTTCTGCACGAGCGTTTTTGCGCGTTCGTGAACTTCAAGAATGCTAACATGGCCTCTCGAGCGCTGGAGAAACTCAATGTGCGTAAAATCCTTTATAAGTCTCGTCCTTTAGTATCCTCATGCAGAATAGCGATGCATTATGGGATGCAGCGATGCATTATGGGATAACCGTTCATTTGAAACGTTCATTTTGTAAAAACCAACACTGCTTCATCTCAGGGGTGTCTTATTGAGAACACACGGCTGGTGATCCGTTATCCAGATCGACGGATTCAGAGATCCCTCCCAACACCTGCCATGCAACAACCTGCAGGGGCTGCTGGGTAATTCAATTTGTAAACTTAACTGAAGTGCTCTAATTTGACACATTGTAATTGTTATGATGTCATCATTGCTTTAAAGCTGCAGTCTAACTTTTTCAAGTTGAAAGGGAACAAAATCGGTTATTGAGCAAGTACATGACAGATCAGCGTTTAAACAGTCTCCCTACCTTACCCCAATTCCCAACGGTTTATAATAATGATTTAAAATTTGAGGTGTCAAGTCTGATTTTGTGGGAAATGTCCGTCTGTAAACGGAAAGAGGATTCAGTTACTACATCTCATGTCCCTGTACTGTGGATGGTGCAGCGTCAGTAGAGAGTAGTAGAGAGGCAAACCTTATAGATTGCAGCTTTAAAATGCACATTCATTTTGTTTTCATACGTAAATGTAATTGTAAATACAAGAATTTATCTTACAGCTGTGCTTTCTGATTCACCTCTTATAAAAACTGCTCTGGTTTTGTCTCGTAACACAGGAACGTGCAATTTCTGTAAAACAGCTTTGAAAACAAAATTGCAAAATACACATGAATTGAAATAATGATTTTTCTTCATCGTGAAGTGTATCATTTCTGCAACACTAGTATCACCAAATGAACCGTGTTCTCTGTTTAGGCCAAGGCGCAGAGGTCCCGTCAACGGGGATGAGTGTTACTTCTGGAGGACCACTGGCTGTCATTTCGGCGACAGGTGTCGCTATAAACACATTCCTGAACATCGAGGCAAAGACTGGCAACCCTGAGTCAACATTGGCCTCTCTTTCTCTGGCTCTAAACCTTTGGACTGTGACTGCATGATGGATGGGCTTTTACATTCACTTTGATTGTCTGTAGGTCAGGTACAGCTTGGACCTTTTCAGCTTGGACGTATTGTGGATTACAGTCTTACGAGAGTTCTCTTAAGTTCAGAGTTCTTCACTTCAGCGTTTTACGTGACTTTACTGTCAGACTCGGAGCCTCGTTGAGGTTTAAAAGCAGAGCAGACGGGCTGGGGAATAGCGTCTCTTATGAGGGAAGGTTTGGGTGGTGCAGAGGGGCGGAGCATCGCCGCACCGCATCACCGTCTGCTGAGGTTTGTGGCCTCTTGTGTAGTACATTCTGTTCTCTGTTCCTGGGCCAACAGCACCAAACCAGAAAAGAGACGTACTGTAGATCCAGTCTGACTTTTTTTCTTTTCTTTTAAGTTCATCCTAAAAACTTTGATTCTGCGAACTTTAAAGCCCTCGAAATGAGGATCGAAGAGTCGTACCAAAGAATAACACTGTTCCACCTGTGGATTTTATGTTAAAAGTAAAAAAAACAACATACTTCAATCAGGGAAAAATAGTTTTTAGATTTGCTTGTTTTGATTCGATTTAGCTCAAGTTCCATCTCGCACACACTCCAGTTTCTCATGTCACATCTTTGTGGTGATGTACTTCTCGGCCTCATCCTGAATTCTCTTCACGTGCCCCAACCGTACCAGCTTTGGGGGCCCATCAGTATTGCAGAGGTTAGAGCTGATGTTCAAACCTTCTATGGAGATTAAGTCAGTTTTGTTAAATTATTTAGTTTATTCATAGTGTTGCACTTTAATACATCAGACAGTAAACTCTGCCATATAACTACAGTCAACTACAGCTGACGTTCCTCCGTAGAAGAACGTGGTGCCTTTTATCTTTGTAGCAGAAGTTTGGTCTTGAGGGTCAGAATCGCATCGCTGCTGGTAGATGAGCTGCATCTTAGCTGATATTTCTCCTGGAACGTTTTTTTTCTTGAGGATGCATGTTTTGTACATGCGTGGTATTTCTTCAGTGGCCATTTAGATAGTACTCGCATATTTTTTTCTAAATATGAACCTAGTCTAGTGTTACTCATTCACGTGATTGCAGCACCCACAAGTTTCAGCCATAATCATTGTAATGCTGCTTTTGTGGTGCAGAAGATCTCGTGGTTTTGTGTTTTATGCACGATGTCCGAGGTGCCGGAGGACGCTCCTGAAGCTCACGTCGTCTCTGATCTCTGCGTTTCATCACTTCCTCTTCTGGCCTCAGTCGATGAGGTAGTTAAGACCGCTTCGTTTCCTGTGCAAATCTTATTTTACGTTATTATGGTTCTGACGGTTTTGGCGAACGGTGATCCCGTGTTACAATGAATCTGAAAAGCCCGTCATGCTGTTTTGATGCATTTAACCAAAGAAACACTAACGTTTACCTAATGTTCTACAGACAAACACATCAGCTATTTCTACACACGTATGTTACACTATTCAGAATGCGTCTCTCTGCAGCAGATGTTTTTATGCATGGCTGCATTGGTTTTTATGCAGTTTGTTGTCATACCAGTGCATTTATTTGGGTCTAATGTCAGACTCCACGTGACAGAGTGCCTTAAAGCTTTAATTAGTTTGAACTATTATTTTAAGCATTAATATAAAAGAAATATGTGCCAAGAACACAAAGGTATTTTATTTTAATCTCCGAACTGGATCAGAAACTAAATGATACAGCAATAATAAAGCATTAAACACACGTTCACTTTTGTGAACTCAGTTTTGTTGGCGTTTAAGCATAAAGCTGCGATCTTTGGCGTTCTTATCTTCAGGTTTAAGGAAAGACCTGTTTTCAGATAACTTATTTTTTATTATATTCAAGAGCCTGACGATACCAATATCAGCTTTCTGTTGTGCATTCATTACATGACGTGTATCGCCGCAGTGGATGAACCTCGTATCGCTTTGCTTTTAAAATCAAATCTTTAATGAAGTTCGGCTCTTCTTTATTAGCAGAAAATGAAACGGAGGGTTTCATGTTTGCAGCTCTTACTGTTTTTTTTATTTCTGTGGCCTCTGTTCCATTATATGTGTGATATGTTCTTATTCGCTCTACGTTTTCCAATATTGAGTGACGCAAAGTGTATTTCACACTTTTGTGCTGTATTTTCATTTCTTTAACTCTTGTTAGCACTGCGATGGAAGAAAAACTCCATATAATAAAAGTATGAAACCTCTGTATCATCATCTGCGTTGTTTTTTAATCACCTAGATACGTTAGCCACAACTTGCTAAATGCTAGTTATAATCTTCTGCAACTCTTTAAGTCTGATATAGATATAAGTTAAATACAGTTTATAGATAAGGGTTGCTGCTGATATGGCTTTAAAATTGTAGTTGACATCGTTTCTGTTTCATTTGCAACATTGGAAGGAAAATACAGGGTCAGGTCAAACGCATTGCATTGTGGGATACAGAAACGTCATGTACTATGCACGGTTTTCATGCTTCATACTACAAAACAGCAAGTGTGCTATAACAGTACGCCATTCTAAGCAAAAACATATTTCCTGTGACTCAAAATTCTAGGGTGTCAACAGCAGAGGGCCCTCTCACCCCGAAAGTCCAAAGCAGAAAGTTCAAAGCAGAGAGTAAAGAAAACTCTTATCGTAAGGACACTGGGAATAGCACATCTTTAGATCATGTTCTCACCGCCTCAGGAGAGCTGGAGATGATGATCATATGTTAAAAATTCTTCCCTGTTATCAATGACACATGAAAGCAACACAGAATATGCCAGTTGAGAGATGGGAAAATGCCACAGTATCTAAATGCGACCATGCGCTTTAAATGCACAAATGACTGATGCCACCTACAGCATGCGTGACCACTAGCGTGCTATTATGGCTTAGCCACTGGTTTGCGGACTGCATGTATTGTTTATGAATGTTGTATATTGACAACAGCTGATGCTGAGAGCTCGGGCTGACTTCCAGTAAATACATGCAGGGTTTCACCCTGAAACGGGTTTGTGGGTTTATGCACTTCTGACACCTTATCAAACAGTTCGTATAAAGCAATTAAACAATTAGCACGCGTTGCTATTAAAATTAAGTCACTTCTATGAAAACCCAGAGAAATGTTTTATTGTTCCTCCATAGCTTCCAGCAGTCTTTTAGTTGTTTTGTTAGAATCAGTTTGGAGACTTTTATATCTTTGTAAATTAAAAAAACGATTGTTGAGAGATAATTGCAGACATTTTAAAGAACTCCTCTGAACCTATAGACAAACATCTCTGTTAGCTCTCCATTTAATCTCACTGCGATCTTAAATAAACGTAAAGTGATATTTTATAGCAGCGCAGACGATTTGTTCCAGAAACCTTTTAGTTATGCTGCATGGAAGTCTCTTCAGATCCTGACAACAATCACCAAGTAAAGTGGTTTAATATATATATATATATCTGTGGAAAGCGCAGGACCATCAAATGTTCGTCCAATCATTGCGTTTGGTCTGAATGCACTGATTGGATGTCCTACTTGTTTGTCAAAATATGTATTTGCATACCTCTGTGCACTATCGTTGGAGGCGTGGCTTTGGAGAGCGCTCTGAATAAAGAGCGGTATCTTATGCTTTCAAAGCTAGCTTGCTATTGCTAGCCTGTACAAAATTACCCACACCACCTATTAAAAGGTGGACCAGACATTTCTATGGTTAGTAATTCCTTATTTATTTGTTTTCTATTTATTAGGACTACACAAAATGGTGTTCTAGTTTTGACACAGCAACAGTATTGTAATTCACAATACTGAGTTTTGAATGTTTAACAGATTGCTGTGCTCTGTAGCGGTGCCCCTCATTAACGCGTGAGGCTGTTTCACAACAGCGTACGTTACGAAAGTCACGACTCGAGTCTGAAAGGGGAAAACGGGAGGTGACAGTGGGGGTAAACCGGAGGAGGTGCTATAATTTGAAAAGGCAGTTGTTTATTGTTGAAGAGCATGTATTTATTTCATGCTACCGCAAACTGTGGCTTAGGGCAGAGCCGGGACTCGTGGGTAATTACAGAGTTTGAGGCAGCGCCCCACCACAGCAGCGTCTCTTAAGAACCTGTGCCTGCCTTACACACATACACACAGTCAGTGAGGTCCAGGTTATCTACATCTATAGAGTCTGAGGAATCATTCTCAGTTTCTAATGATCTTTCTATGTCCCCCCCCTCCACAATTTCTACAAATAAAACATTTTAGAGAGTGGCCTAACCAGAAAGATGCATTTTATTATAAAAATGACCAAGGTTGTTTTATTTTAGTACCTGGTTTGTCTTATTTTAAATCATTTTGAGTCATCTTGAGGCATCTTTGTTTTGTAGACAAATATATATGTGCCTTTAAAATTTTAATATTTTTATTAATATTTTTATAAAATGTTAATATTTTACAACATTTTGGGTGAGTTTGTCCAGAACGTGTCCTGAATACATGGGTTAGGGTTAGGGTACAAATACCGTTTAAAAATCACCTCATTAAGCTGGTTTGAAAAACAACTAGTAAATCTAAAGATGCTATCTAGGCAGGCATGCTACTTTTTTCCTCTTTTCCATTTGTTTTATTTCATAGCATTGATGACTTTAATTTTATTCAAAAAAGTATAAAATAATTATAAAGATTATGTAGTTAAAAAATAGTAGGTGTATGCCACACAAGTCACATGTGTTTATGGGTAGTTACCGTGGCACTTCGGATGATTTGGGGTGCTGGATGTATTTCTGGCTCAATCTCTGTCTTTCATTCATCTGGTGAGATTTCTCTTTGATTAGGTGCTTTAACAGGACCCCTCCACTTCCTGTCTCGGTTTACCCAGTGGGAGGGGCCTGCGTTCAAGCACACAGTCGCGCCAACGTTGGCGCAAATGTGAGTAAATTGCTACTTTTCAATTGACAGCAAAAATGTGAAGGGAAGTGAGGCAATTACGGACATATTTTCTGAAGGTGTTAGGGTGTTTTTTTCCCACAGCGTTTTGTAATTTTTCTCTCGATTGTTTCCACATTGGTGCAGGAGAGTTATGAAAATTGTTGTTGAGTCGCAGCCCACCTTAACTCACAGTGAGGGTATTTGATTGCCAGAAATATGCCCGTGCATCTAAAACGATTCTTCTGAGGTTTGTCAAAACCGAAATACACGATCAACAAAACGTGCTAATTCTGTCACAAGCTTTTCTCTCATGCAGCTCGCACACGCGTAAACATGAGAAAACTTCACAAGTAAAAGCAAAGAGCAATCTGGTGGTGTTTGTTTTATCTTTAGAATGACCAAAACCAGCGAGGAGCTCAATATAAGACTATATAACTGAGGTAAAATGTAAGTCCAGAGATGTTTAAGACAATCCTCGCTGTGGTTAAAGTAGAAGGATGTCTTGCTTTTTTTGGGAGTGAGGTTTGTGGGCACCTCAGTAAAGAAACATCTACTATGTGGTTATGTTGCTTCTTTTAGGTACTTGGAACTTGGACATATGGAGTTAGTCAGGACTTCAGATCTTCCTCTGGGTCACGTTACAAAGCCACTCACGTGTGTGTGTGTGTGTGTGTGTGTGTGTGTGTGTGTGTGTGTGTGTGTGTGAAGATAAATTTAAGATGCACTGTTGAATAAAAACTGCAACAAATACCACCATCCATTCTTATGTGTAACTTGTCTGAACACCTTTGACCAAAAAATATATAATAATATTTTTATTTTAGATGAGTCTTGTTTACTTGAAGCAAACAGACACGTGCTGCAACAAATATAGGGCACAACAGAAAACTACACATACTGTATATCACATTCATTATTTGATTTATTCCGTATCTTTGTTCAAAAGCAACTAAACCAAGACACAGACATAGTGAGTACATCATTGTTTGTTTATCACAGTTATTTCATTGTTAATTTCCTGAATTCCTAAAAACAATAATGATTGTTTTGTTCTATTTTGTCCAAATATTAATTGAGAACTGAGTATAACGTTAGCAATTCTCTTGGAAAGCTGTTGATGTGAAACTGAGATAAAGACCAGACATCTGTGGGAGGGATGTGGAAGTGATGGAGAGAGAGAGAGAGAGAGAGAGAGAGAGACTGAGTGTATGTTCAACACTTTCCTTCATTCATTTTCCTCCAGTCTGTGACACACTTGACTTGCGCGTGGCTGCCAGGTGAGTGAAATTTGGACTGTTTGGTGTATCTGCTTGGGTTCCTCACCCTAGCACTGAACATCAGTCTTTCTTGCAGGCGTCACAGTGACATGATTTCTGTCTTTTGTGGGTTTTATTTATTGATTTTACACCTGATGAGACCACAGGCTGGAAATGAATTAGTCTGGTATAAAAAGATCTGGTTCTACTTTAATTACACGTCTACAAGTTGAGTTGGTGTAATAATAGCTCTGTATTTGTGTTTCTTGTTTAGATACATGCTGTGTGTTATTTGAAAGTTTTCTCGCGTTGCTGTTTGTGTCCATTTAGACTTTTGTGTCTCTTAATTCGCCCTGTTTGCCTTTTGCTGTTTAAAGTTTCGACTACAAAAAACATCAGAACCATCAGATATGAATGAAAAATAGTTTCTCACATAACTTTAAGACTACAAAACCAAATAAGATATTTTAGATACCAAGCTTTACTAATTCGATTTTTTATCCTGTTACTACATAATGTAATAATGTAAAATTGTTTTTTATGTAACGTGTGCAGTAAAAGTCACGCGATACTTCAAAAGCTGCACGTAGAAAGTTTTAAGCTGCTTGGTTTTTACCATTTAGAAGGGTAATGGAAAGCATCACAGTGTCATTTATACAAATACTGGGCTCTCCTGTATAATTAAAGTTAATTTTATAACGGGCCGCTGTTGTTTGACGTTTCAGAAGCCTCACCTGCGCTCAGTCATGATTCCTGCCGTCAGCTCACCGTGCGCGCTCCTCTGTGCGCTGCTGTTCGTGTGCGCGTACGCGCGTCCAGGATCGCCGGGCCGGTCAGCGCGCGCTCCCGCTGCCAAGGTGCGTCTGGCAGGTATCGGTCATAGAGAAAACGAGGGACGCGTGGAGGTCCTGCACAACGGGACGTGGGGGACCGTGTGTGACGACGAGGTCGACATTAAACTGGCTAACGTGGTGTGCAGGGAACTGGGTTTCCAAAGCGGCATTACGTGGGCGCACAGTGCCCAGTATGGAGAGGGAGCGGGTGAGTGAAGTTCCCCGTTAAAACGCTTAATAAAAGCGCGCACTGATCCTCAAACCGTGCGTTACGAACTTCTTAAAGTTACAGTCCACCTAAAAATGAACTTTTATTCACCATTTATTCACGTGATTTCTCAACTCCATATGATGTCCTTTCTTTAGTTCTGCAAAAAAGGAGACATTAGGCACACAATTGCGCAGTGAATTTCATGTTTGGTCAAAAATGTACCATAAAACGTCTGCTAAGCGTCTACAGAAGAAAGGAAGTGTGCCTTGAACAACCTGAGGGGGAATAAATGATTATCTAAATAAATGTATAATGAGAGTACATTTTCGTGTAGGACTGATCTCTGCCTACAGGAGTTTGAAACCAATCTCTGTCTGTGTAGTTACGCTTTATCTCTATTGTTTTCCTATTAACTGCGGATTATGTGAAAGTGAATCTGAGTGCACTTGACTCTGAAATATTACTGTTTAAATAACTGTTTCTCAGCAGTACAAGTGCAAAGCGGCTGTTCTTTACATCGGCCCAAATAATTCCCTGTAATTTCACTTTCAAGGCAGCTATAAAGACAGCCACTAACCCAAAGCATGTATAACACTTAGTTGGCAAGACAACACTGTCATTAAAGCTAAAACAAGCCCTACAGACGGCTTCACAAGAGCTCTGTTGTAATGCTTGTGATGGGATGACAGCTCTTTCCCGTTTGCCTGTTAACTCATATTCTCTGCTTTATACCCATGTATTATCCCAGTTAACAGGGAACGTTCTGAGAGCGTTGGCTAATGGTCTTTCAAAGTTTTCTGAACGTTTGTCTTGCAGTAACGTTAGTAGAGCTTTTTAAACGTTATTTATCATATATATCAAAGACGTTATTGTTAAGTAGTGGAAAGTTTTTTTTTATAAAGTTACAGAATTAAAATAATTGAATTATTGAATCATTTTCTTATAACCAAGCAATAGCGATAATACAAAGTCTAAATTACATACATTTATGGTGCGGGTGGTAACTGTTTTGAACCGTCTCAGTTGAACACATCATAAATTTTTATTTTCTCTGTACATTTATAAGCAAAAACATCTGTTTTAGGCCCTATTTGGATGGATAATGTGAGATGTGATGGGACAGAGAAAACACTGAAAGACTGCAGGTCGAACGGGTGGGGTGTGCACGACTGCAAGCACTCGGAGGATCTGGGGGTGGTCTGTAGTCCAGAGAGAAGGTTGGACCAGGTGCATCCGGGAGTGTCCAGGAGAGGGCACCCCATCGCCCTCAGACCAAACGCAGTCACCTCGAACCGTTGGCAGGACATTTACTCCAGCTCAAGATCACCTGCCCATCTAAGACAAGGCAATGGACATTCACCAGATAACACGAGATGGGATCAGTTCTCCAGACCGCAGATTCATAATCCGGTGAGCACTCAGTCAGGAGATCTGATGCCCACGCAGACAAATCCTGCTTGGTACCAAAGTCTAGAGTTGTCTGTTTACTTTCATCTTCATGGCAGGTTCTTGGCTGGTGCGTGCAGTTCCAGAAGAATGCTGCCTTTGCTCCATTAGACCATCCAATCATATGAGCTATAAATGTCATCCCAGCTACCAAGGAACATTCTCAGAATGTTGTCTAACGTTGTCTAAAAGTGATCAAAAACCATTCTTGCAGTAATGTTAGTAAAACTTTTTTAAATGTTCTATCAAATATATATTAAAAATGGTATTTTTAAGTAGTCAGCGGAACGTTTTAAAAACGTTACAGAATTTTAAAAAGTTTGATTAACGTTCTTATAACCATGCAATAATGTTAATACAACCTCTTAAAACACTTGAACATTCTGAATGTTTTTGTTACGTAATGGAAACATTAGGGAAATGTTCTTACAACCTAAAATTGTTAGCTGGGATGGGACTAACCACTATGTTAGCACTCATTGGAGCAGTCAGAAGACATTTCTCACTGTTAAGAGCCCTTTAAAATATATAAACGAATGACAATTAATGGTCCATCCTTCTCTAGTCTGGCCGCAGGGTGAGGATTGAGGAAGTGCGCCTGCGGCCGGTGTTGATGGCTGCGAAGAGGCGTGCCCTCGTCACAGAGGGTGTGGTGGAGGTCAAGCATGCTGGGAGATGGAGACAGGTGTGTGATAAAGGCTGGTCTCTGAACAGCAGCAGAGTCGTGTGTGGGATGCTGGGCTTTCCTGATGCAGAGAAACCCAACATAAACACCTACAAGTGAGTTTTGTACTTCACTGAATAATAAAACCACATTTCGTCCTGAGATCATTGGTATTATACTGAAGCTCAACATATTACACCAATTCACTGTTATTGGCTAACACTGATTTAATTTCATAGTGTTGGTACAGGGTTTTCTTGTCTAGAGTAGCCAAACCTTTGACATAAGGGCCAGACTGTAGCTTATTCTGGCCAAGAATCACCCACAGACAGCGCGTCTGACGAACAAGTAAAGAGACCAACCACAGTTTGTTTCCTTTTACATGCCATTTAGAGGCGGATAAATCTGAAATGTAATGATATTACAATTATAACCCAGCTTAAAATAAAATGATATAAAATGTATATAAAATACCAGACAAATTACTAGAAAATTGTGAGTATATGATCTTATGATTTCTGTCCGTCTAAAAGTACCGACTATTTCACAGCCAAAGAAAGCAGAATTGGCGGTTCTATTTTGGAATATCTATTTTGCTGTCTAAAAAGTGCTTAAAAAAAACCTTTAAATATCTTTCCAAAGTTTGAAACCATGAGCCTGGCAAACTAACAGTACTGAGAAAACAGTCTGGAAACCCTTGCAGCTAAACTCTTCCTATGTAACCACTACAGGACAAGTGTTTAAACAGATGACAGGTGATCATATTTTCATAACGGTGATGAAAATTCCACTCTATAGCAATTTTTAGGAAAAACGATTGTCTATAGAGAGTGAACAGAGCGTTTATTTGATAAAAATCTTTCTTGGACTTTTTATTGGTATTTGCTAAGTGTTTATTGCATCACACAGGATCACACGGGTTGTACTGAGTACACTTGTGTATTTCACTACTGTATACAGTATGAAGAGAAGTCCGTGTGTAAGCACAGAGAGGTGTTTGTTTGTGTGTGTGGGGGTGAATGCTTGACTTCGTCTGTTTGCTGGAATATCACTCCTGTTTCTCTTATCTCTGTTCGCCAGGCACCTTTCACACAGCTAAGCACTTAGGCAATGATTAAAAGATCTCTCAACACCTACTGATACTATCTTCAGCTTTCCTGAAATGAACGGTTTCTTCTCAGTGTTGAGTTCTAAGTGAAGAGGTCCAATGTCTGGGCTGATTGTTATTGTAAAGACACATCAATTTAAAGTCTTCAGAGTGTCTGATTTTGGAGAAAAAGTTTCTTTGCTTAATGCTTTCATTGACATTGTCACCACTGACCTTCTCCTGTTTTCTCACAGAACGTTTTTCTTGAACAGCGTTCCGCTTCAAGAACTGTCTCTGTTTGTATTTATGGTTCTGTTTGTGTTGTATTTGGTGAGCTGAGAACTGAATGATATGTACTATTGAATATGTGCAGAGAAGACAGCTGTTAATCCAGCTAACAATTTCAGATTGTAAGAACATTTCTTGAATGTTTAAGACATTTCACTAAGAACTTAAAAATAACATTTTCATATCATGTATAAGGTTAAAAAAGATTACTACTAATGTTACTGCAAGAACATTTTTGATAACTCCGAGAGATTGTTGAATGTTTAGAGAATGTTAGCCAACGTTCTGGAAACATTCCCTGTTAGCTGTTAGGATGTTCTGGATTGTTCTGGATCTTTGGCAAGTTGGAGTGTAAACTGTACCAGTCTCCTGGAGTTTGATGCCTGATGGTTCTTCATGTGCTAGATGCTACATTGGGCAGGATATCTGTAAACTGTATTTGTCGAACTCTGTGTGGTCTCTGTGGTTCAGTGACCACACTAACAGCGCAACTATTTCCCAGCTAACAGGGAATGTTCTTAGAATATTGGCTAACGTTCTATAAAAGTTCTCTCAAAGTTATCGAAAATGTTCTTGCGATAACCTTAAAAAATTAAAAACGTTTTTTTGATGGTATATATTGTATATACCAAAAACGTTGTTTTTAGGTAGTTCGTGGAACGTTTTAAAAAGTTAGTGTTAAAAAAATATCATTCCCATCCTGGGTCATTCCCATCACACGAATGAGCTTTAGCTATGTTATAAAAAGCGCCGCCTTCATCTTATGGCTCTGCGGTCCCCACGTTTTATTTTTGTGGTGCGTTTGTTATACGTGCTGTACGTGCCACAAGTTGATGAGTCTCGGTTCTACGTTCTTTGTCTGCTGTACAGGAATAACTTGTCTTGTTAAATGTCCTCCAGCTTTTGGACATTGTCATCCTGCAGCCATTCCAGGTCTTGTTGTTCTGCTGTGGAGGACCATGAAGATCATAGTTTGTCCTTCTAAAAGGAACTTCCCAGCAGCTAAGATAAGACCGATGACAGGTTTATGATATCTGAGCTTCTGTGCTCAACTTATCTTCAGGTCACAGAAGCACCCTAGCAGGATTTCGCTTAGGTATGACCTGAAGACACATTACTCAGCATTAAGATGCTGTTTGAAGCTAAATGAGAGCGTACAGAGCAGCCTGTGGTTTCTGTGGGTCACTTTCCAGGGAATCTCCATTTGGCTCTTCATCTCCACCTGATCTGACCATGCAGTACATGCGTTTTGTACAGACTCCAGCTATTCCCCGCACACCCGCTAAGTGTCTCGGAAATGGTGAGCCGTCCCGCCCTCTCGGCTGGATCCTCCACTGAAGATGCTGTAATTAAACGTTGGGCAGCGCTGAAGATTTCCACGTTTCTGGCGAGCGAGGAAAGATGGATTACAATTATAGCTGCGCCCTTTGGCTGCCGTGTCAGCGCGATGCTTTCTCTCTCTCTCTGTCACCGAGAAAATTTAAGGACTTTAAGCCACAATTCAGACTCAATTATCCATCAACTAACATCTAAATGAAG